>JBBMFX010269174.1:0-19615 GCA_037832545.1 Rhabdalestes septentrionalis | reverse complement strand
CTGACATTATTAAAGTACAATATTTCGCGGCATAAATATGGCGCACGAAAATAATTATTAAAAGTACATATTAGCTATAATCTGATGTATCTCAATAATTATACATACAGTAGCATTATATTTATTTACATATATGACGGAATCTATCGTTTAAACGCAAATTACGTATTGGGCTTTGGGAACGCGGAGTACGATGTTCGAAAGGAAATGACGTAGGGGCTTGAGAGTGGATACCATTGCGCGGTGTCCTCCTCAACTGCGTGTTTCTTATGTTTGCCGGGTTATTCTTTACTCTGCAACCTGCAGTGCTCTCATCTCATATAACATACAAACTGTCCTTGACTTTCACAGACCCACTTTTTTGTGAATGGTGGAGTCTTAACGCTACCTGGGCAGAAACAACGCCAGAGAAAAGGCGGGAAACGAGCAGGGAGCCTGTTTAGTCTGAGGAACATACAACACTGCACCACACTTGCCAGCATTCTTCTAGCGAAAGTCCAGTCTTTGGATAACAAGCTGGATGAACTAAGAGCCACGGTGACTTTTCACAGGGACAGCAAGAACAGCAACATCTATGTTTTTCAGAGACACAGAGCTTTCACACAGATGGCAACGCCCTTACCTCACAGTGGCCTCTCCAGGTCCAACACTTTGCACAAATGTTTTTCTCCAGTCTCCACATCAAAAGGTCAATAACTTGTGCATCCAAACAGCTGGTAAGCATGTATACCACAGCCAGATCCTACTTCAGATAAGAGAAAAGCGTGTAGCTTACCTCAAAGATGAGCTGCTGCTGAAAAACAGCAAGGGCCAACCTGCCCAGGGCTATCAGAGCAGCAAAGCATGCCCATCCAGGCCAGCGCCCCTATGAGCATGCAAGTGGGCTATGTTTGTTAATGAGTAATAAGCTTTGAATTACATTTTATTTTACTTTTTTTACACCTGTGAGAAAACCCCTGCCCCTGGTCATCATCTTAATATTTTAGAGCCCCCCCCAAATTTCACAAATCATGTTTCCAGGGGAGCTCAGGCTATTGCTCCCCCTGCTCCCCCCTAGTTCATCCAGACCCATACCAGCAGACTCAGAGATGGTTTCTATCCACAACCCATCCGGCTTCTGAACTGTTGACCTTCTTCTGACAACAAAACTCACAACACCTACTAGACTCTTGACCACTGGTTTTATACAATTAGTGTATAAAACAGAGTTTACAAACATTTCCACACCCCACCATGCTGGTGTCTTTGAGCACACACGCATATAAACACAAAAACATACACACACAAACCCAAACACACACACATGCACTCCCCCACAGAGAAACTCCCCCCACAGAGAAACTCTCCCCACAAAAAAACTCCCAGCCAACAAGTCCTACAATCTAGCAACTACCTGGAAACCACAGCAACCAAATGCCACACCACCGCAAGCACCTAGCAGCACCCTAGCAACCAATTTGTGTTTCAGAACAAAAAAAATTTGAACCTGGAGGAAATTGCTTTGACTCGTATACCATAACAACCACCTAAAAACTCCCTAGCAACCTCCCCATCCAACATAGAAACTGCTTAGAAACTTCTTAGCAACCACGTTGTTTCTGATAGCAACCGTCTAGAAACTCCTGAGCCACAGCTTCCTACTCACAGCAACTGCCTGAATATGAATTAGCAACCACTTCCTAAAACATTGCTAGCACCTAAAACTACTAAGCCACCTACTACAACACCACAGCATCCACATTTTATACCACCGCAACCACAAAAATTTTTGTCTTTTTCTTAGTAAATAAATCATACAAGTAACTTTTGTCACTTTTATCACTTCTCCTGAAAATCTGAGTTTAGTGTTACTTTCATTATGTGGAGAAATTAACCTACAAAAAATAACCTTCAAAATTAACAAATTAACTCATAAACTTGTTTTGTTACTCATACCACACACACGACTTATGTGTTTATGAACTGACATGCAAACTATAGGCTGGAAGTAGAACAACAATCAGTGTAAAAAATTAATTTATTTCTTATGCTCTTACACCAAAAACCTGCATTTACAGACCAGTGAAAATAATGAATTTAACTTAAAAAATTATTAGGAAGTTGAAGTTTACAAATTATGTTTAAAAAAAGACAGATACAATGAAAATGAGAGGTTTTATGCAAACAGCAACATTTAGTTTGATGTTACTTGACAATTTCATGACAAGGACTGGATGTTTTTAAGTAAAAAAAAAACCTGTCTTTACATTTGCTCTCTTACATACTTGCTTCAGAAAATGATCAACATTTATTTCTATAAAAGTGCGTAAACTAATAGGGTCAACTGAGTATGTGTCACTGCCTGTACTAAGCAATTTATTTCGTTAGTTTATTTGAGGCTTGTAAATATCACATTTAAGTGGAAAGAGTAAATGATTGTATATTTGATATTTGTTTATATATATCACTTTTTGTTGACAGCAGTAAGTAATGTTTCATTAAGTGATGTTTATTAACATCCCCTTAAGGTGGCAGCAAAGAGCAATGTTTGTTTATTTGATGTTTATATAATACTTTTAGCAAGTAGGAAGGGATCAGCCTCTAAAGAGGCCACAGCAGAAAAATATTCTGCTAGCACAACCACAGAAATTGAAATTGTTTGGGGGTGAATCTAGCATTGTTATCCATCAATACATTCCCCACCTTCAAAATATACCCCCATGAATTCACTCTAGTTTATTCTGTGCTCTAATGATGTACACCTGACTTGGTCAGATTAGAGGTCAGTGCAAGAAGTGCAAACATATTGGGCTAATTTTGTCCCCAAAATACCCTAAGCCTACCATCTTAAAGTTGAGTCATGGGGGGGATTGGTGGCTGCTCAGTTTTTGGTCTTTAACGACCCAGACTTGGATGTTTCTTATGATAACCCAGTTTGATTGACTGGCTGTGACTCTGATTCTTAAGCACAGCACTGGCTTCGTCAGCATCTGTTGGAGACTCAGTTGTTCAAACTGTCCCTTGTCCAAGGAGCCTAGAGTATGGACTCCTGAACAATCCACTCCATCTTTTGTCTTTAGTACCTCATCTCCAACCTCCACATCAGCAGAGTTTAACAAGTCCTTCCCTTCCAACCCTGTTTGAACGAGGACCCTTGTGAGAAACACGGGTTTGTGGAAGGCTATGAGGAAGTAGTTCCCTACTTTAAGCGGTGACTTCCCCCAGAAGTAACCCATCCCTTGTCTGTAAGCCTCTTCTGGACTGTGCTTCTCAAACACTTCAATGTCTGTGTGAACATCTGCTGCTGGATTGTCACTGGGTACCTGTTGGAAGTCCTCGTCTTTTAAATTATTGTGTGTACCCCGGAAGGATGAATAGGTACCTATGTGTTGGAAGAGGGATGGCCGGAAGCGAATTACTTTGTCTTGCATGAGCAAAGTGCGGAAGTGTGTCAAAAGGAAGTCACAGGGCATCTCTTGGTAGAAGAGGTAGAGAAACTGGGCTAGCCGTGGAAGATCATAAGAGCGATAGAGCTTACCGATGTAGCCCAGCTTGGAGAACTCAAGAGTGACCCATGATGTAGATCCTTGTGAGTTGACGTGGTCACGAATGGAGGTCAGAAAACCTTTAGAGCAGGTCACATCATCCTCCAGCATGATGTAGTACTGGGAAAGACCAGAGCTGAAGTCAACCAAGAAGGCATAGTCCACATTCTGCTTGGACCGGAAGGTTACACGGTCTGGGGCATCATTAAAGTTTCTCTTCAGCCCTGTAAGGGCAGGGTAGAGCTCCTGGTCAGCATTAATGACCAATAAGTTCCCTCGGATCAGCTTTGTGGAGAACTGCTTCCTAATGCTGCTAAGTGTCTCTTGGACCCAACTGAGGTCAAAGTCTGCCAGGAGGACCACCACCACCATCTGAGACAACTCTTCCTCTGAAGACTGGTTGAAGATGGAACTAAGGGTGGTCAGAAGATAACTCTCCTTCTTCCTCTTAACAGATGAGATTCCCACAGTAAGGTACTCTAAGAAAGAACCAAAACAGGTCACAGTTGAGGCCATTGATAAAATCTGGCTGTAATATCTCTATCAGTTTTTTTCTGACTTGATGAGAGAAGCGCACTGAACCACATGGTGAAATGGTTGGAAAGTGCAGATGAATTTTCATTTCAGATCATAAGTGCTTCTTCTACATATAAGTAGAATAAAGGATATTTTTTTATGATCCCATGAAAAGTTATTGATTTGTGTACAGTTTTGGTTTGCAATTCTAAAGAAGATTTTAATTACCACTTAAATAGACTTAATCCAGGTCAGGGAAAACTGTTAAATTATTCTATGCTTTACCAGGGAAGATGGTTTGATGAACATGAAGCTTGGTGTTAAAAATGAATATAACAAAAAGAATTTGCACCTGCAGCAGTCGGCAAAGGTTTTAGCACCCTTGGTCAAATTATGTTTTATTGAAAAACTGTAATGTACTGTAAATGAGTACATATTCTCTAGAAAGAACTCCTTTCTTTTTATTTGATAATGATGTTCTTTTTTCCCTGATAAAAAGTACCTTGTTTAACGGTTATGATTTATTTCCCTGCCCAATTCCTCAGTGCAGTGCTGTTAATAGAGATTTTCCATTGAAAATGAAAGGGTAGTCCAGGACTGGGCTTAATCCCTGTCTGGGAAACTGACCCTAAATCAGAAATAGGTTTTCACATTCAATCAATGGCTAAAATTCATGGCATATGAACAGAGTGTCAATGTTTTGCATGCAATTAAAGGTGTTGTATAACAACTGTTTTTTGACTGAGGTTTTTTTGCCTCATTAAGAAGTAAAAGCAAGGATTAACTTTTAGATTGAATGTCAGATTCAGACTCTGTAAGTGCAAAGAAGTGTTCCCTCTGCTGGATGCCAAGTTGAATACTCACTCTGCTCCTTCCCAATGAAACCTGCCAGCAGGCGAATTCTGGTGCCAAGACACAGTGGCCTTTTTGCAGCATCCTGAGGGCATGGAGCAATGCTAGAGTTCTCAGACACAACAATATACCTGTTCTGCATGAACACCTGCAACAGGATCAAATATATTATAACAAAGCCAAATCAAATTCCATTAAATCTTATTCAAATTCTTTCCTAAACTTGATGTTTTTTACTGTCAGTTTGTGTCTCTGGTCATATAAAGCATAATTTATTATAGTATTTAAAATACTACATTTTAATTCTATCAAAATGTAATGATGTGTTTGATATATGATTACATTACTTTCCAGGAATCTGGCATATCTTTAAATTGAACACTCCATTGTGCACTTACACCTTACATCCCATCCCTGTTAATTTACAATAACTTAATGCTGGGCAACGAATTCATTTTTTTCATTGTGATTCATCACATGGTTTTCTGGGATTAATCATGATTAATCGCATAGTTGTGCAAAAATGTGCAAAATTAAAGAATTCAAACGTTTGCAAACACTAAATAGGAAGCAGTGTTCCCTATAACACAGTTATATTTAAAATGAACTTAAACATTAATGTAACCAAGTCAAATATAAAACCAAAGCTATTTGCAACTGCAGGGCATTAATGTTTTATTTAGTCTGTTATTGAAAATCATGTTACTCTCAGAGTCCAGAGCATGAGGAACAGAATCATTATAGTAGCTGCTAAGAGGGACCGACTCCATTTTAAAATCTATGTATCTAAATGCAGCGTTATCAATGTCTATTTTGGTCAAATGGTCAGGTGTTACAATGCTTTTGTCCATATAATATGGGCAAAATTAATGGGAGCACTGTACATCTCAGCTGTTTTTCATTGGGGTGATTCGTCCCTGACCCCTGCGACCACCCTATGTATCTAAAAGCAGACTTTAATAAAAACGCATTTAGATACACAGACTTTTAAATGGAGTTGGCCCCTCTTTGCAGCTGCTATAATTGCAGCTGCTATAACACAGACAAACACACACACACACACACACAAAATTGATTCATTGTCTTACATTAATTCAAAGAGTCCCAAATAAATAATTATCAAAAATATTTGGACTTTTCTGAGCAGCAAGGCCAAGACCTGCAAATACATTCACATGAATGTGACGTAATTAACCCTAATGGGCCCAAATTGCTAACGCTGGGTCTGATTCGCACCAACTTTGGCACAGATGTATATAATGTGGTGCCACATAGATGTGAGCAAAATTTCATTGACATCGGCCAATGGAGGCGCTACAGTAGAGAATTGAACTTATTGGTAAACATCTTCAGTGGCCTGTACAGTGCCTGACAAAAGTCTTGACTCTTAACCAAGTTGTAGAAACAACAAAGAATAACTTGACTTGTAGTCAATCAGTTGGAATCAGAAATGGCTTATAAGAAAGACAACGCCCTCCAGATTATGCTTATTTTTACCAAAATGAAGTTTTGCTTTGTCATATTTAATTAGGACAGAAAGGTCAAATTTGCCTGGACAAATGTCTTGTCATATACAAAAATAATGAAGAAATGATCTATTTTGTTCAGAATACACACACATGCCACAATAACATCAGAACATTAACTCATGGTGTCTTGGTAAAAAGTGGAAATGACTGAAATAACTTTTTGATGAAGTCATCTAGACTAACAATGAAGCAGTCAAGCAGGAATACCAGAGATCGTTGAGATAGTTTGGTTTCATCTTCCAAGCTTCCTCCTTCATCTTACCCCAGACATGCTTTAACAAGTCCATAAAACTGGTGTTTTGGACTTTAACAAGCTGTGAACACCAGGGCACTTTTTTACTGTTTCATTTTGCACCCAGTAATTAATGTGAAAGCCCTTGGCATTACATTGATCCATTTATTGTAACAACATGACTGATTCGAAGCTTATGCCTTTATAAGTTACTATGTCTTAAGTTGTAAACAAAAGCCATGATTTTTTCTTCACCAACCTTGATTGTTTTCTGGGTGAGACTTGGGTCCATGTGGGTTCCAACAGGTCTCCTGCAGTATTTGTGGCATTTTTGGCATTTCTGGCTAATAAAGGTACCAGTCATTGACACATAAAGTCATAGTAACATAAAAAGGCATATAACTTTATTTCTAATCAACCAATTGTTACAATAAATGGATCAATGTAATGCCAAGGGCGTTCACATTAATAACTGGGTGCAAAATGAAAGTCAAAAAGTGTCCTGATGTTTTATGGACTTGTTAAATCCACAACACCTGCATTATTGAGCATACCTGTGGTAAGATGAAGGAGGAGAATCTCAACAAACTCTGGGAGTCCTGCTAGACTGCTTTCTTAGACAGTCCAGATGCCTTCATCAACAAGTTATTTCAGTCATTGCCAAGACGTATGGATGCAGTCCTCCAAGCTCACAGAAGCCATAAACGTTATTAATTCTGATTTTCAAGGCACCATGACTTTATGTTCTGATGTTATTGTAGTATGTTTGTGAATTCTAAATAAAGTATGTGTGTAATTTCTACATTATTTTTGTAGATGACAAGAAAATCTGACCTTTCTGTTCAATAAAATGTTACAACTCAATAAATAATGTAAATCTTCATTTTGGTAAAATAAGCATAATCTTGAGGGCTTTGCCTTTCTTATAAGCCATTACTGATTCCAACTAATGAACTACGAGTAAAACTAGTTTCCTTTATGAGATGGAAAGAGTATGTAACAAAATCAGTAACATATGTATAATCCTATGAATCCTACATGGTGATGGGAAGGGGGGGTGTTACCGTGTGCTCTGTCCATTGCTCTTTCCTGATGTAGATGTAAATGCTGGTGAGGATGATTAATCCCACTATTATCCGCACCACTGATTTGAAGTGGCATCTCATCCTGAATCTGCTGCGCCCCCCATTAACACTGCAAAACAAACACACTGCCTTAACACACACACACACAGTTTCCCTGAAAATACATACATGCTCGATAGCTTTGGGTTGCCTCCGAACTGCCTGCTGTCATAAACTGAGTAAAAAACAAATGTATCCATTTTCAAATGACATGTTTGCTACTAAGTCTAATGTAGCTGACATGAGACTAATGTGAAGTGAAGTGAAAATGATCATTCTGTCATACGTGAACACACCACAAGTGTGAACAGGACAAAAGTCTTCCATGTTATTTAACCCATTCACCAAATTAAGCAGTGGACACTGAAGAACACAGTGCCCGGTGAGCAGTGTGTGGGGACAGTAACTTGCTCAAGGGTACTTCAGAGGAGCTTAGGAGCA
This sequence comes from Rhabdalestes septentrionalis, assembly GCA_037832545.1. Classification (NCBI taxonomy): domain Eukaryota; kingdom Metazoa; phylum Chordata; class Actinopteri; order Characiformes; family Alestidae; genus Rhabdalestes; species Rhabdalestes septentrionalis. The sequence goes on along the minus strand of JBBMFX010269174.1, from coordinate 11,397 downwards.
TTGGGAATCGAACCCACAACTTCCTGACCACAGGGCAAATGCCCTAAAAACTAGGCCACCAGCTTCCTCTGATATAAGATTAATGCAGTGTGGTGCCAGTTCATTCATATTTTGTTTTTACATTTAAACAATGCTCAAAAAATGAACTAGTTCATGTTCATTTGGGGTTTGTTTTTTTTTTCAATTCAATTCCATTACATTTTTATCTGAACCTCCTTCTACTTCTGGATCTGTAATCCAACTGAACAATCACAGACATAAGTTACATTAAAAACCAATTCTGAGGTTGAGAATAGACCTTAACACTTAGACAACACATCACATTATGCTGAAAGTGAAAAAAACACAATGCAAACAAAATGTGCCTGCCTAAAATGCAACATTCAGACGATATCTTTCAAGTGTTCAGAAAAGAAGATATGTAAATGTAAACAGAACATGTGGTGAACAGTGATTTCTACAAAAAACAGACTCAAACGTTTAAACAAATTGCCTTCTGCTGAGGTGTCACCAAAGTGAATGTCACTCACATCCCCATTCATAATTTGTAAAGTGATTAACTCAGAGTAGCACTCACGAAATATTGGAACGTGTTCAATTAATACGTTCTTGCACAACCTTGGACTTATGTACCTAAGGCCAATGTAGCTGACATAATGCTAATGTAGCTGACATAAAAGTTATATGGCTGACATGAGACTAATCATCTCAAGTCAAGTCAAGTCAAGTTTTATTCTCATCCCAGCCATATACACATAGTACACACTGATATAAAATATCGTCCCCCTGGAGAGTAAGTGCATCATACAACACAACACGTTCACAACACAGACAAACATGAGGGTAAAATAAGGGAGACTACCTTAGAATTAACCGTATATAAGTATAAATATAAATATATATTTGAATGTGCTCTACCTTAACAAAATAATAATATATAAAAAATAAGAAAAAATAAAAATACAAGAGAGGAGGGCACAGCGGGGAGACTACAACATATTATTGTATACAGACTTATAATTTAGACACAATATATAAATAAATAGTATATTTATGTGTATGTGCACACAAGTATATGCGTGTGCATATGTACATACATCTTCTAAGCATTTGCTGATGTTTCTTGTCACTGTTTCTGTCAGTTGCTGACATAAATCTAATGAAGCTGATATAAGACTAATGTAGCTGACATTAGGCCAATGTAGCTGACATAAGACAAAATTTTAGACCAACTAAAATTTCAATATGCACAATAAGGATGGGCTGCATGGTTCATGGTTGGTTTCCAGAAGAAAGCCATTACTGTGCAAATGCTACAAAGTATGCCATTTACAATATGTCAAACAGCACAGAGACAACCCTTCAGGCACAAATCATTTGGAGTGATGAGACTAAAATTAAACATTTTGGCCACAAGCATAAATATTACATTTGGAGGGGAGCCAACAAGGCCAGTGATGAAAGGTACACCATTCCTGCGGTGAAACACGGTGGTGGATCACTGAACATTTGGGGAGCTACAAAGGCACTGGAATTTGGTCAGAATTGATGGCGAGCTGAATACAGTAAGTTATCAAAAAATACAGGACGAACATTTACACTCATCAGCCTAGAGGCTGCGAATGGGACGTTTTCGGACATTTCAACATGACAATGATCCAAAACACAAGGACTAGGCAACCTGTCATTGGTTACAGCAAAGTAAAGTGAGGGTTCTGGAGTTGCCATCTCAATGTCCTGACCTTAATATCATCAAGCCACTCTGGAGAGACCTCAAATGTGCAAGTCATGCAAGGCAGCCCAAGAATTTACAGGAACTGGAGCTTTTTCCAGGAAGAATGGGCATCTTCACCATCTGAGAAGATAAAGGGCATCATCCACAATGACCACAAAAGACTTCGAGTTGTCATTGAGGTTAAAGGGGCAATACACAGTATTAAGAACTAGGTTATGCAAACTTTTGATCAGGATAGTTTGGGCAGTTTGTGTTGTGATTATGATTTTAAAAGATTAAACACAACTGTTTGAAAATAAATGGCTTCAGCCAACCACTAACCGTAAGTGAATGAAAGTTGTTTGTGTTGTCATTCATATTCCTGGATTCAGGGTATGTAAACTAAAAAGCATCACTGTAGCTGACATAAGGCCATTGTAGCTGACATAAGGCTAATGACTAATGTAGCTCACATGAGGCCAATATTGCTATCATAAGATTAATATAGCTGACATGAGGCGAATATAGCTGACAATTGTGGCAGCTTGTGGAAGAACGAATTTTGTGTGGTTCCGACTGTTTGCTGTGGTGTCCACACATATGACACTTTACACATAGCTAACGTGAGACTAATGTACCCAACTGCATGATAGTAAGTCCAGACTTAATCATCATATGCCTCCTCAGTCCACATTCAATAAACTGTATTCGATTCACTTTTGGGTTTTCTAATTTCTGATTGTCTATAAACACAAAAGGGAGTCATATTTTATTAGCTGAGCAAAAAAAAAACACACACAAAAAAACAGCAGGCCTGTATGCTGTCTCGACTTTACAGCAACATGAGGCTGCCAGTGTGTGTGCGTTTGTATGTGTAAATTCTAATGACTTATATTGAATACATTTTGACAATTAAAAGTCAAACACAATCATAAGCAAATACTACTTACCCTCAAGTTATACTGCAAAAGAATCATATTCATGTTTAACCAAGAAAACGAAAGCGAAAGGCCTTTTCCGGTGAAAGACAAAGGCAGACATCCTGTTTTACCCAAACCACTGGTAGTCATGCAGAAGCAAAAAAAGAGAACGAGGAAAAGAGGAAGCTACACCTTTTTGTAAGCAAGGTCAACAATATCTACAGCCAGCCTTTATATTGATGGCCATTAAAATTACTAAACCGCTTTTTAAACATTATTTGTCATAACTTGACCGTCAGTTGTTCACAAGAGTTCGTTATTAAGTGTTAACACATTTTTTTAATTCTGTAATACATGAACACACTACCACGCACAATGTGAACAGCACAAACTTCTTCCTCTGAATTTAACCCCTAGGCTACCAGCTGCCATTGCAGCTCCGCCTGAGGAACCATCTGGAAATGCTGCATGTGTACGCAAATGTGTGTGATAGTGAGAACGAGAGTGAGTGTGTGTAAATGTGTGTGTGTGCACATGCTCAAGTTGTTTTGGGCGGCACCAGCAAGCAACTCAAACCTCTACTTCACACACAGATAAGAGAGAAAATACAGAATATATAGAAAATGCCCTCATTAAGCAAGTAGCTGCTAATTGACTTAATTAAGTAGTATTCATAAGGTCACACAAGCCTTTAATTACTGGCATATGCTGACACATTTATCAAAGCTAATGATAACAACCATCAGCTATTATGAAACTTTCTGTCATGGAATTGACAATCGACTAATTTATTGTAATCAATTTATAGTAAATGTTCATCATTATGGCCTTATTTAGCCTCATGCTAATTAATAATCTGCCATTACTGTTGTATTAACTGAATGAAGTATTATTCATCTGGCTGTATGATGTGTGTTTCAAAATAAATTCATATAGAGTTTGACTTCAACAAATTTCAGCTGTCATAACTCTTTCTATTATCACATATTATAAGTACTTTTTGTAATGGCCATATTAGACATTATTAAGCCAGTATCTGCTTATACATATGTTCATACATATTCGAGGTGTGCAGAGCGGCTGCTATTAGTATCTGTATTTGAATTAGTTAAAAGGGAAAATTATTCGGATTCGTATTTGTATTTGTATTCGTATTCGAGAAAAATTCATAATGCAGCCGGCAAACTCCGTCTGCCCCCTGAATCTACTCCTGAAAATGAGCGTGTGATGGGGGGAGGGGGCGGGGGAAGCACAATATCTAAAAGTGAAAGTGATCAATCGGTCATACGTGAACACACCACTTCACACATTGTGAACAGCACGAAATTCCTCCTCTGCATTTAACGCATTCACCAAGTGAAGTAGCGGGCATCCATGAATTCTGCACATGGAGAGCAGTGTGTGGGGTGTGTACCAGGGAGCGGATACTTACTCAGGGTACCTCAGAGGTTCCAACAGTCTGGAAGATCGACCCACGACTCTCTGATTGCAGAGCGAGTTCCCGAATACAAATATTTTTTTAAAGTATTTGTCCGAATACGGTATTCGTAACAAACACATTATTTGTGCCTTTCCCGAATACCGTACTCGTATTCCGCTCCACCCCTAATACATATGTATTCAATATGTACACATATAACTGGCCACTTATAGTCACAAATGAGCACTGAGTGTGAACAGTGTGAAATTCTTTCTCTGCATTTAACTCATTCACCAATTGAAGCAGTGAGCATCCAGGAACACAGCACCCAGGGAGCAGTGTGCGGGGATAGTAACGCGCTCAAGGGTACCTCAGTTGTACCACTAGCAGTGTTGGGATTTGAACCCACAACCTTCCGATTGTAGGATGCACTACCCTAACAACTAGGCCACCATCTCCCCAAAACATACAAACAGATATAGGTTTATATTTACAGCAACCCCTGCAAAGTCAAGTTTTCAGACGTTTGTGGACCTTTTCTCAGACCCTATGAAATAATTGTTTGTGGTCATTTTCAAAAACCACATCCTAATTTTTTCTTTTTTGCTTTTCTCATGGCAAAGATAATTTTCCGAGCATTTTAGTGCTAAATTACAAAAAAAAAAAACATAATTTACTGATTTTGCAGCATAAATATTAACGTAGATTCATTTACATATCCATATAAAAAATGTTTTGGTACTGTCGAGTGAGCACAAAGAAAACTCTTCTTGGGATGGTGAAACACACTTCTGCTCAGAAGAGTGAGTATTAAAGTAGCCAATCCTAGAAATGTATTCATTCCTTGCTGCTGATAGGCTGCTACCCTGTTATGCATCTCTGGCAGATGCGGTCCAGCATTCCCGCAACAGAACAGTTTCCAACATGGATCTTGAGAGCACATACTAAAGGAAACAAGCATGAATGAAATACGTGACAGTATATATAGGGGTAAAATCTGTATTTTTCATTATAGCGGGAGACAGTAGTTCAGTGTTCACTGTACAGTACGAATACAGGTTTACCTTACATTTTTTGTATTAACCATTTTCAAGTTTTTTATGAGCAAATTGGGGTTAACACTACAAAAATAGACAAAATGTCCTTATTTATATTTTGTATGATTTGTATAGTGTTTTATTAATATTTTTCTGTTATATCATAGCTTCATTCTATTATTTATCTTATCTTACTTATTTACTACCTAACTGTATCAAAAAAAAAAAAAAAGCAAAAGCTTTTTGTAACTTGCATATATCAATATAAACATCTACAAAGGCTTATTCCAACAAACATCAATTGCCATAACACTTTCTGGCATGGAAGTGACAGTCAAGTCAAGTTTTATTTACAGCGCACATTTAAACAAATTTTTTCCCAAAATGCTTCACAACACATGATTAAAATACAATTTGCAACAAACAGAAATAAATAGAGAAATAAAATAAGAATAGATAAAAACAAAACCTGACATCACAAATTTGAGATTCATATTAAAATTACATTCATAGTGTATCAAAGGCAATGGAGAAAAGTGTGTCTTTAAGTTGGATTTAAAACTATCAATGTTGGGAGATAATTTGTAATGGAAAACTGGGATTACAGAAGGCTCTGTCACCTTTGGTTTTAAGGCGAGATTGAGGTACTGACAAAAAAGTTGTGAAGAAGACTCGACGGACCTGGGAGGTCAATAAGGAGATCAGATATGTTCTGAGGGGCCAGACCATTCAGAGCTTTAAACACAAACAATAATACTTTAAAATCAAACCTGTTCCTTACAGGTAACCAATCTAGCTCTGAAAGGGAGTTATATGTTTATATTGTTATGTCTATTCTTTGCAACAGTTACATGTTTTGGCTGCTGTGTCTTGGACTAACTGTAGGTGTGAAAGTGTGGAATTCATGTAAAGTGTGTTGCAGTAGTGTCACGGCCGCGTCATCCTTGGCAGCCGTGCCACATTCTACATCCCCGGAGTACTGAGCATTTTCCTCTTGTTTCTTTCCTAGTTCCCTTCTTTTGTATTAGAATGCACCCATGTCCTGTTTTCTGCTCTCCCTTCGTGTTCCCTTCCCTATATAGGTTACATTTGATTTGGATCACGGCCCAACGTTCTGTTTCATTGTTTTCAGCTTTGTGTCTTTTAGATTCTGTTTTGTGATTGGTTTGTTTTCCCTCCTTAAACCAGCCGATTCCCGTTGAGTTCTTCTCCCTCATGCTTGTGTTGTGTTGTGTGGTGTTGGAGCCCTGTTTTCATGTTTGGAGAAAGTGTTTGGTTTTTCTTTCGTATTTTTGGGACTGCCATTTTTTCAATGACTTTGTTTTGGGTTTCGTTCTTTCATCTGGTGACATTTGTGTTGTGGAAGGACAATAAACCCTGTTTCGCCTCCACTGCGTTTTCCCTACCCTTCCTTTTTTGTCACAACACAGCACCATATGTCAAGTAGTCTAACCAAGAAGTAATAGCAGCATGGATAACTGTTTCCAAATCTTTTTGGACTAATATTGGTGCCAAGTTTCTCAAATGCTAAAAACTGCCTCTCACCACATTTGCCACCAGCTTGTTAAAACTCATCGAAGACTCCATAAAAATACCAAGATTTTTAATCTCATTTTGCAAATATGCACAACCAACATAAGATTTAGCTAGTAGGGTGGGGATCAGGTAAGACTGGCAGGTAAAACTCAACACACTTGGTCTAACTAAGCATACACTTTCCAGAAGTTTGATGAATTTAAATTTTAAGTGCTCAGTCAAATGCCCTTAATAAACCTCACTAAAGCAGTAGCTTCAAATGACCCAGTACTACCCATTACTGCTGTATTAAATAATCCACTTATGAAAAATAATTCATAAGGCCAAATAGATACACAAGCCAATAAAACTGTCATATATCTGAATTAAATATCCTTAAGGGTTATTTCAACAGACATCGACATGTAGTCAACATTAACACTGATACTACTCTTTGGACAGGGGTAGAGTTACTGTTTGTCTGTATGTATAAATTATTAATACAGGCTAAGACATTTCAGCAGAATGTACAGAAACGGGGATGGCCCCCCTGCAGTGAACAGACAAAGATCTAAATATAAATTTCTTATCACGGCATGCGTTGGCTTGAAGAACGGAACTAATATTAAGTGTGTTCTAGACTGACTACTTAAAGAACGGAACTAACGTTAAGTGTGTTCTAGACTGACTACTTAAAGAATGGAACTAACGCTACGTATATTCTTGACAGGCTACTTCAAGTGCCACACATGCACTGACAAACACGATCCCCCACCCCAGACACTGTAGTTCGCACACTGGTTATATGTGCCCCCCTAAAAACACACTGGGCCCCCCTCGGCCCCCCTGGAAATTTTGGTCTAGAACTGCCACTGGGCACACATAATGAAAGTAGAGCTGTCAAGCGATTACAATTTTTGATCTAATTAATTACATGGTGTGGCATTTAATCGCACATACATACAGACGTTACAAAAAGCAGGGTTTTTTTTTACAATTTATTATTGAATACAAGCCAATAACTTAGATTACAATGGTCATGAAATTTGTATCACTGATTGAACCAAACCTATGAAATAGGTTACAGTATATGACAGTTGTAAGTTTTGATACACTTCCTCGTTTCTCAAATAAACCCAGCCACCATTATCATCGCTATTTCCAGCCCTCCACCCATCTGGATGTCTCTCCTGCTGCCTCTAGCTCGTCCAACACCTCTCCTACAGACTCTGCGAGCACGTTCACCACTGCCACCCTCTTTCCCGATGGGCAAAGTGTTGAAATAAACGTGTTTGTGATTCGTGATCCTGTCGCCTCGCAGCTGCACTCCGAAGTACCGAGAGACGCGTGAGCATCTTTTCCAAAAGGCATATATTCCCCTTCAGAGTCAGAATCAGCAAAAAACATTCACAAGACATAACGGAACAACTTTGTATTAGCCATTTTGGCTTTTTTTTTCTTCCAAATCTCACAAGCTTCCTCGCGCGCTGCTTACTCGAAACTTTTAACAGGAAGATGATGTATTTTTGGTCTTGAATTGAAGTACTACATGCCTGCAAACTAGTGGCAGAGCTTAAAGTGTTAATTGCTTTAAAAATATTAACGTGTTATTTTTTCTGTGATTAATTAATCTAATTAACGCGTTAAATTCCCAGCCCTAAATGAAAATAAACATGTCTCAAGGCCTCCACACCAAAATGTGAATGCCAAAATACATTTTCCACAGGAAGTATTGCCAGGCATGCAAATATATGTGTCACAGAATGTTTTTACCTCAATGGATCTCCTCATGTTTTCCTTGTCATTGTACATGTCAAGCCTCTCTGAGAGATGATAAGATATCAGTGAGGTGAGGGGGTACTGTTCTTGCTGAAACTGATCAGATGAAGTTGGTTCTGGGCAGTCTGAGCACCACTCTCTGTGGTTTATACGCGTACAGCCCTTTACATTTTGCTTCAATAACTTTGTTTACATTTACATTTACAGCATTTAGCAGACGCTTTTGATCTAAAGTGACTACCATTCCCTAACTAGTGGTGGTATACTGAATGTAGGATTCAAACCTATGATCTCTATGAGACAGGTGCCCTACCCACTATGTGTGTAAGGCCTCGAGCCCTTTTCTTTTGTCAATGTTTGGAAATAAAAGCAGTATGGACTCCTGCAATTGCGCCCCATGCCTCTGATGCACCCATGGTGACACGACAATTGACACCGAGTACAACATTTGGGGAGACCAAGACAAGGCAGAGATGGAAGAGAGTCAATATTACAAATATTTTGTGACACTGGAGCTAGAATGTACAGTGAAATTGATGGGAGAAGTTGATCTAAGAATAGGTGTGCTAATATGAAGTAGATCTGAAAGATACAGAAGTGCAGGTTATAAAGTGTTTTGAAAGTCAGTGGCAGAAACACATTATCACACACAGCCATCCCTGTAGAGGCTGAATAAAACCACAACTATTGCTGACAAATAGTTAAAGATGATGTAAAGTGACCATTCCGCAATACATGAACGCACCAGAGCACACAGTGTGAACTTCTTTCTCTGTATTTATTCATTCACCAAGTGAAGTAGCAGGCAGTGTGGGGACAGTACCTTGCTCAAGGGTACCTCAGTGGTGACACTAGCAGTCCTCCCTAACCACTAGACCACCAGCTGCCGCTGTAGGCCACATCCGAACCTGTCTATTAGCACAAATTAATAAGCTATAGTCAGTGTCCTAACATTCCTAAAATGTGGGAACACTGTAACAGAGTTGAGAGACAGCGCAGACTCATTGACACAGTGACATTTGGTTCCATTCACCATAGAGCACTATGGAGCATTTCACACCAGTGGCGTAAATATAGCAGGTTCAGCAGGTGCACGGGCCCATGATCTCGCGGGGTCCCTCACTACCCCAGACCCGCCCCCTAAAAAAAAACACACAAAAAAACCCTCTGCATTAGAAATCCACCCATCAAATAAAAACGTGCGTATTCCAGGTCTGTGCCCATAACACACTGTCACACGCCACCATCCATGCAGTAACTGAATAATGTGCCTGTGAGTGCACTTGGGTTTGAGGTCCAGAGGTTGTACACCATTCCACACTGTTGCTTTTTATGATTAAACTTGACTCAGGTCTGTTTTTCCCATTTCAGCTGTACAGGCAGCACCAGGGCTGGGCTTACTGGTCTTAAACCCTATATATTTTAAGCACAGTCCAGTTTTTTTCACTTTTGGTACATTGTCAGGTTAGTGTGCAAGTCTTTGCTTGTCATATGGACATAAACTACAGTATTTTTCCTAGTTTTAAGTGGTACTGAAGCGTGGTAACACCGATGACACAATAAGACTGTAACAAACATTGAAAAATGAAAAATAGCACAGAGTGCAGAATTCAGCATTTCACACTAAGTTGTGCTTTAATTTATACATTAAACACTGAAATAATTTGTCCTGTTTTTTTTTATTAATGTAACCCATTAATTCAATAAAAAACTATAATATCCAGTCCTTGGGCAAGAATTCCAGCCCTACAAATAAACCAGTACAAATGGAAAATTGTACCACCATTATTATTGTTATTGTGATGATGATGATGCTGATGCTGATGATTAACATAAGTATTATTATATTCTACTACCTTGTAGTAAACAGAAATTGTTTTATATTCAATAAAATTCAATGAAGAAGCATCACTTATCTTAGTTAACAAAAAAATCTTTATCTTACGTTAATATGTGAAGATTTTCTCTGTGACCATTTTCTCCTCTGTGTCCGTTTAAATGGGACACAGTCAATGATGATCCATCCACTCATATTCCATGAGCTAAAGGTATTTTCTGATTATGAGGAAGTTTGTGGCCCAGGAAAACCTTAGCCCCTCCAGCACAAGACTGTGGGTTAGCGAGTTATACAGCAACAGATAGAACAAGGAGAGAGAAACTAAAAGGGGAGATATGTTACATATTAAAACACATTTTTTCTGAAACATGCCCAGAGTCCACAGGCTGTCAGAAAGTGTAATTTATGGTCAGCTGTGCTCATTTCATTGGTGTCAGAAAAGTGTGTAGCAACTGTAGAATTGGTCATATTTATTTTAGGATTGACCTCGTAACAATTTATTATTAGCAACTAATAATAAAGTACCAGTGTACTACTAAAGGGAGACATTGTTTGAAAACTATATTTATGTTTTTATAAGGTGGCTTCTAAGTTCTTTGGTAACTTCTTCTTTACTAACAAGTTCAGTGTTAGGCAGATGGTGGCTCAGTAGTTGGAGCACTCACCCAGCAATCAGAAAGTTGTGGGTTCGATACACAAGACCACTAGGCACCTCTGAGGTACCGTGAACGTGCAGTGGTGTGTTCATGCAGTACCGATTGCTCACTTTCACTTTTTTTTTCATAATAACTGAAAAGTAAGAGAGTCTTATAAGTCAAGCATAATTTCCTGGACTGTATTTGCCATGGTTGCTGAGCTAGTGTTGAAAGTTTATGTCTTTAACCAGTTGTGGTCATTGTTGTTTTTTTATTTTTATTCAACCAATTTTATGGTTACAGTTCTTCAACCATTTTTGTGGTCATCATTTGATTGTCAAATAGACATTTTCAAAACAGGGCTACTAACTCAGTCATTGTTATGCATGTAAGAATTAAAAAAACCTGGAAGTCCTTTTCTTCCAATATATTTTTAATTCTTGACTCTCCCTTTCTCTGTTCCTCATACATCCACACACACACACACACACACACACACACACACACACACACACACACACACACACACACACACACACA
>JBBMFX010269064.1:0-19618 GCA_037832545.1 Rhabdalestes septentrionalis | reverse complement strand
ACACACACACACACACACACACACACACACACACACACACACACACACACACACACACACACACACACACACTAATATAATGATAGCTAGCTAGCAGCTAACGAGTATACAGCAGCAGCATATTAATAAACACACTGAACATGAACCAAATTCATGATAAAATAACAGTAACACTACCATTTCCAGACTCATTACATTCTTTTCATCTGATTCTTGAATTATTTTCAGTATCTCTCTGTCACTGCATAAGCAATTTCTATCTGGATCAGAAAAGGTTTATGATTCTGTTTTGCCCCTGATATAGAAATACATGAGCTTAGTATTTCCATACCATATAGGCATATCAGCAGTGGTACGTAGCAGTGGTTCACATTTCACTCTGATTCCATTTTCCAGTCAGTGTGTGTAACATTTATTAAATCCAGGAGAATGAGGAGAATATGTGGGTTTTTGAAAAACATTACTCAACAGTAAACCCACCTGTACACACAACACAAGGCTGAAAGTTTATCACCTTTTCAAAGAAATAAAAAATCTACAGATTACATGTCGATTTCTCGTCATTTGAGTGTTTAGTGAAAGTGATTCTCTATCGCATCGAATAATCAAATCATGGTGAAATTAGAAATGTAATAATGCATTTGCACAACTAACACACAAACACACAACACACCAATAGCTGGTGGCCTTGTGGTTAGGAAGCTGCCCCTGCAGTCAGAAGGTCATGGGTTCGGCTTCCAGGACTGCTTGAGGCACCACTAAGGTTCGCGTAAGCAGTGTACCTGGCTTCTCACCGTTTCACTTGGTGAATAGGTTAAATGCCGTGAAGAATCTGGGGCCATTCAGACTGTGGTGCTGTGGTGTATTCACGAATGACAAATTGACACTTTACACACTCTGCAACATATCCTCAACCCTTAAACTGCTCCCACGTGAGTTAATGGCTAAGACAGTGCTGTAATTATGGCTTAATATGAACTAATGAGGCATGAAATGATGGGTCCACAAATAGAGTCAAGGGTCATATTGGATTACACAGCTCAGGGTCAAGACTATCTCACACCCTTGGAGCTGGTTCAGTACCAAACCAGCAGTTCAGAAAGAGGCCAATCAGTGCAGTCTCTGCAGTTCTCACAGCTAGAGTTAATACTCTGTTCCATTTTAAATGATGACACTGCTCCAGCATAGCACTCCCGACTAAACCCACCGAAACCCTAGAGATGCCGCAGAGGATAATGAGCACGAAATTGTCCGTGCTATAATAAAAAAAAATTACATTCCCCCTTATTTTAGCACCAGGCCGTCTCAGGTTTTTGCTCTGTTCTAATAGAGAGTGGGGAGGCATAATGAAGCAGGCCGGTCACTCTCTCTCTAGTGCAAGCGGTTAATCCTCGGGCCCCTTTAATTGAATCACTCAGATTATCTCTCCTTATCGGAAATAGGGCGGGCAGCCTCAGCATCTCCCAAATCAATAGCAGCCATTACGAGAGTGCGCAATGAAATACAAACGCAGAAAACTGAGAGTTCCATGGCCGCGGCGTCCAGCAGACCGTGAGGCAATCGAAAGCCAGTGCAGGGTGGACCGAAATAGGAACAGGGGCGATCAAGGCCAAATTCTGAGCTAACCTTCCTCCAGCTCTCCCACTACGGGTCAGTGACTGAGGGATTAGCGCAGGGACAGAGAGCCTTTCAGGAGGGGAAATCTCTGACCCCGCAACAATTCAATTGTCCTTATACAAGAGAGCCATTCAATCAAGGCAGTCAATCAATTAGATTCAATCCCATCCATTCTTTACCGCAAACTGGCAAATTTATTTAATCATGGTTACAATTACAGAGCAAGATCAAACCATCTCAAATTCAGAATTTTTTATTAGAATTCAATAAGTCAGTAAGTCACCAGTATTTAATTTGATTGTGAACTTTTACATTTCAATATATCACAGAAAAAATTAAACACATCAAGACATCTAAAATTTAATCAGGCAACCCGATTCTTTAGTAAATTATTCTCTAATCTGATCAATCTGATCCATGGATCAATGCAAACAAACTGTTTAATTGCAGCTACAATAGCAGAGCATTAAGAAATCTTAAATGTTACATTTCACAAGAATTTAGACAACATTATTCAGAAAGTGATGCAGTGATTTAATAAATCACCAAATCTCACATTTCACAAGAGTTGAATTTGACTGTGAAATGTTACATAGCAATATTTCATGAAAACGATCCAGTGCATCAATAAATCAAAGATGTCACCACTCCTCAATACAAAGAATTGACAAAGGGGAAAATCCACAATAATTCAGCTGATTACGATTTTAGGAAATTACTCACTGCACTATGACACCACAAATAGTCACCAAATACCTCAAATCAGTAACAAAGGTTTCCACCTCTGATTCCTTGTGAAACCCCTCAGGGCCTCATGCAGTTTCATTTGATTAGAGCTGGAGAAATCTCAAATTTCACCACAAATCGATTGTCGTTTTTAATGAGCCCCTCAATGCCTCATATCTTCAGATTCAGTTAGATTCTATGAATCAAAAAGACTCACAATTTCTTAATGATTCAATGCGATTTTTATTTTTAGCAGACAATTCATTGCATTATTTATTCTCAAATTTCACCACGTTCCAATTTAATTCAACCCAAGAACTGGATGTGATTCTCAAAAAAACCAATTTAATACATCATGAAACCTCGAATATCACCATGATTTGAATCAAAATGACAACAATCTTCATATGCATTCCTTATTTGCAATAACTCAATTTCCAACAGTTAACAACTGAGCAATCAATGTACAACATTCTAAAATTGATGGTTAAATCAATGCCTTCCATTCCTCTCGCTTGCTCGCTCTCTTGCTCTCGCTCTCTCTCTTTCGCGCGCATTTGAACTCCTGTCTTTTGTCTACTCACACACACAGACAGGCTGCTGCATGGCTGGCCTTTGGAGGCTGGAGACATAGTCCTGTCTGTTTGGGGGGGTGCAGTGGGCTCAGATATGACGAGACTGAGGGAAGTCCATTGGTCTTCAGCCGGGACGTCTATGCTTTGCCCCTCTTCCACTGTCTGCTGGACTAAGAGCGCCACTCCAGCTCTGAGCAAACACCCCAACGACAAACACTCTGAGGGGGCGGGGCAGGGGGCGGAGTCTGGAGCATCTCTCACTTTCTCCTCTTCACCTCAGTCGCCCTCACTCTTCACACATCCTCTCCCTCTCCTGCCAAACTCTCCCCCCCTTCCTCTTCCCATCATCCTTTCATCCCTTCTCATTTGCTCCATCTCCTCATTGCTTTTTTCATATTTCCTCACTCTCGTCCTTCTTCCCTCTGCTCTTCTTTACCCTCTCCTCTCTTCTCATGCGGCCTCTCTCTGTTCCTTGGTTTCTTTCCCATCTACCTGTGATTCTTCCCTCTTCTCTTCTTGCCTCTTCAACCCTTCATTCTCCCTTCCCCAATCAATACTACCACAGGCATTTCCTTCTCTACCTTTGTGTATTCCTTTCTCTCTTTCCCTCCATCTGCTCATTGTTTCTTCTTCTCTTGCTTTTCTCTTCCATACAATCTCTACCTTTCTTATTTGCTCCCTGTTTCTGTCTCTCTCCATTTCTCTGTCTCTCTCTCTATGTCTCCCTCTCTCAGTTTCTTTATCTCTCTCTGTCTATCTCCCTCTCGCTGTCTCTCTCTCTGTCTCTGTATCTTTCTCTCTTTGTCTCTCGGTCTATGTCTCTCGGTATATGTCTCTCTGCATCTCTCCTTAAGCCTTCATACACAGGCGGGACTTTGACACCATTCGCTGGATATTTATTTATAGGCCGGGTTATCCCTCAAACGGCCTGCGTGTGAATGCGTGTGCGCGCACGTCTCAGAGACTGAGCTAGAGAGACACAGATTTGAGATGACATTGAGCTCAAGGAAGCTATCACCGCCATAACATTCATCGAATCATTATCACTCACAAGAACAAATATATATACACACACACACTCTGAGCTTTAAATAACCTGCTCCTAATAGTGACTCATAAATGATGAATAGTGGAAATTTAGAGGACTCAGAGAGTCTGGAACGCATCCAAATGTGTTGGGCTATAAAAACAACCAGACCCCCCCCACAACCCCACATACCTACATTTACAGTCAAGACATTACCACAGACTGTATCATTAACACCCTCCCATGCTTTTACATTCATATCTTCAAAGGAGCAGGCTTACGTCCCGCAGGGCTTTGGCTTAGTGCAGACTTATCAGTTCTCAGCACTGGCAGTGGCGTAGCTGTGTGTGCTCTTGATAGAGAGCGCTAGAGTGACCATCAGCATAGCTTAGGCTGAAATGGTGGATCTGAATATAAAGCCATGTAATAACATGTAATAACACACTAAAATGTAGTAAAAATGACAAAAAATGCAAAATTCTGATAAATCTAATACTAATATTCAGCATGAGAATAACATTGTGTAACACAATCTATAAAATAAACAGCTAATATACTAAATGAAATTGCAGTGTTGTTTTGTGCCCCTGCACAATTTTACAGCAATATTTATAATGTGTGGATTTGTCAGTAGCGAAGACACACTCATACACTATATGGACAATTATATGGACAAATATTGGGACACACCTGATTTTGTGATGGACAGTCTTAATGCCTCAGTATACCAAGTCATTTTGGACAACGGCATGCCTCCAACTTTGTGGACACAGGGATGAACCTTTTCTATTCCAGCATTAATCAAGCTCCATAAAGACATGGCTGGATGAGTTCAGTGTGGAAGAGTCCTGACCTCAACCAAATCCAGCACCTTTGGGATGAACTGGAAAAGAGATTGTAATCCAGACCTTCTCATCCAACATTAGTGCCTGATCTTATAAACGCTCTGCAGAATGAATGGGCATAAATTCCCACAGAAACTCCAAAAGCCTTCCTAGAAGAGTGGAAGCTGTTATAGCTGGACAGGGGGGACAAACTCCATATTAAAATCTCTGTATTTCACGGCAACATCACTGTTAGTGTAATTGTCCCAGAACTTTTGTCCATTCATTGTAAATTACAGTCGAGCTGAAGCACATCAGCCACTAATACTATTGAGTAGTAAATGAAGATCAACAAGATCAGAATAAAATAATTTCCAGCCTATATTATTAATTTATCGAACATTTAGCCCCTTAAAACCAATAGTGGTCTCCAAAATTTTTTTTTACCATGGATCAGTCAGGCCCTAATCCAGGCATCACTACACCATGTCATTAATCCAATCCAATCTTCGTCCACCCAATCATTTTACCTATGTTTATAGAGTGGCTGTAATTGGTTAATGCTTGGCTGCCTTTCCAGGCCAGGCAGCACGGATGTTCCCGGGTGTCTCTGTACCTAGGCATGTTCAGTACAGGTGCTTAAAGGAAAGGAAGACTTTAATGAGCTCAGCTGCCCCCTGTTCAGAGACAGACTCAGGATCACAGAGGATTTAGGCGTCTGAATGACTGCCTGACAGCATGGACGAGCACCCGAGAGATCAAACCTGCCTTTGGCCGCGCGAACTGAGCAAGACTTCTTTTCAATTACTGGAAATAGCCCACAGAAATTAATTGAGGGGAATTACAAAGAAGGCACCACACAGGGACCATCACGATCGCTCAATTAAACCAAACATCAATTAAAACAGCATCTTCTTGATAAATCAGAAGGCATTAATTGGCAATTTGCATTGTGATCACGCCAATATAAAACTACATAATGCATGAGATGTGCTATGTCCATGAGATGATGACTGAGTGAACCACAGAAAAAGGCCAGCTGCATTCAGTGCTACACTACAATGGCCAAAAGTATTGGGATGCCTGACCATTACTCTAACAAGGCCTTTAGCTACACTGCAGAGAAATACTCTGATCTTAACATGGAGTTGGTCCCCCCCTTTGCTGCTATAACAGCTTCCACTCTTCTTGGAAGGCTTTCCACCAGATTTTGGAGTTTCTGTGGGTATTTGTGTCTACATTCATTCTGTACAGCATTTATAAGTTCAGGCACTGATGTTGCACGGGAAAGTCTGACTCATAATCTCGGTTCCAGTTCATCCCAAAGGTGTTAGTTGGGGTTGAGGTCAGGGCTCACTGCGAGCCAATCAAGGTCTTCCACACTGAACTCATCCAGCCATGTATTTTATAGACTTTGCTTTGTGCACTGGGACACAGTCATGCTGAAATAGAAAAGGTTCTTTCCTAAACTGCGTCCACAAAGTTGGAGGCATTGCATGTTGTAAATGTCTTGGTGCGCTGAACCATTGAAATTGCCCTTCATTGAATTTCTTGAAAAACTTGAAAGAATAATCTTGAAAAGCGGGCATGTCCCAATACTTTTGTCCATACGGTGTATGTGTGTAATTCAATATGTATACTTAGCTGTGTTTATACTTTGACATAGTGTAGCCAAAACACAATAATTCCTTTTGCTTTATTCAGTAGCAAGGGAATGCACTAAAACGGGGGTACATTGGAAGCTGGGCTAACTTGGAAGCATGGTATTGTCCAAAATATCTTGATCTGCTGAAGCATTAAGATTATCCCTCACTGGAGGTAAGGGGTCTAGCCCAAACCCCGAATTAAGAGGTGTGTACCAATACTTTTGTCCATGAAGTGTATCAGTATTGCAAGTATTGCACGTAACAATATTGTGCACAGCCCTGCCCTGTGTTCTACTCCTGTAATTAATAACTGCATCAGTTCTCAGTAAATGTTTAAATGTACTTAGTCCAGCGTAGCGGACTCCATCTGTGTAATGGGAAATAGATTCCTTTCACAGACAGTATTGAAATCCGGCTTGTTTTGGCTGGCATTTACAAAATGAATTTAAAGTGTGATTTAAAGTGTGATGAAAGGAGAGACACACACATGATGCTGAACTAACCCACAGTGTCTGTAAGCATACGTTTGTGTGTATATGTGTGTGTGTTTTGTTGTGTTTCCAAATTCCCCGTGGCCTGTATAACTGCGTCACCTTCCATCCAGGCAAATCCAATTAAGAAGAAAGGTGGCATGTAAAGAGCAGCAACAGAAAATCAAATCAAGCCCAGCCAGAGGCATGAGAGTGAACGTGTGTATGCGTGGGGTGAATCTAAATGGACGGGCTTAAAAACATCATAAGGCTTTCTCTGTATTCCTTGCTGTGTAGAGAAGGCTCGGACTGTGAAAGCGATCCTAACAGCATATTTAGTAGTGAACCAGTCTCACTCTCCAATCCAAGAGATGCAATTAAGTTTTTCGCATAATACTTCTAAGATGGTCATTCTTGCTAGCATCAAATGCTTTAATGGTTCACATTAAAAAGTCACTGTGCTCATTAGTCTCAGTTAAGGATTGCTAACACCGTACAGAATACAACTCTGCAACAGCCCAGGGCTCTCTGGCACAGAACTGTCTGCCATGTCCACATGGCAACATGGCAAAGGCGCAGACACATGGAGAGCTGGCCTTAATTAGCTCCCGTTCTTATTCCAGTGAGTTGAGAAAGGGGGATCAAATATGACTCTACAATCTTAAAGAATAAAAAACAGCATTACACTGTTAACTGAAAAAAAATTATCTATTGTTGCACGGGTAAAAAAACTATATGGTTGCTCAACTGAAGTATCAATATCTAAGATATTTCCTAAGGAAAGGAAATGAGCCAAAATAAACAATGTAATTAAATGGAATTGGGAAGGAAATGAGCCACAGTCATTTTCCTGTTGATCAGTACAGATATGCTCCAACAGTTAAAGCAGCTAAACAGAGAAAATTTCACCAGTGTGGAACAAACTTTTGGTTTCTGAAGACAAAAGACAATCAACAGTCAAGTGATCTGAAAGTTTGTGGCTGTCTTTATCAATGACATTAGTAATCAAGCCATCTACATGTTATAGTATCAATCGCTTTTAGCAAATGAGAACAATGAGTTTCTTTTCAGGCTTTTTTTTTCTAGAGGACTTTATTAAGATGATCAAATAAAAAAGCATTAGCAAATACTATTAATGAATAAATGAATGAATACAAATTTTCTTACTCCAAAAGAATTGCAAAGGTGCCAAGCTAACTGCGCTGCACATTCTCATACAGAGTTCAGTACTCCTTAGGACAGGTCTTATTAAACCTAGGCATTTGACGCATTTGAGGCTTGTAACAATCATTCAAGTGAGATATTCTGATCTTTGCAGACCTGTAACGTTCCTGAGCCAGCTGCTGCTCATGGCAATGGCAGTTCAGCACTGAAGCAAATCAATACCAACAAATGTTGGGCAAAGTACACCTGAAAGCCCACCCTTATCTTCTCCGGGCCATTCAGAATAGGTCACGTCACACAGCACAAGCAAATTCATGCAGTATAACACTATGTCTGCAGCGAGACGCCGGCTCTGCCTTGCCCGTGGCTAAAGGTCACTGTGGAATACGATACTACAGCTTGTAGATAAAGACATTACTGCAGCAACACTGAGAGCAATAAGGGTGGGCCTCAACCTGAACCATGCTCAGCTGAAATGTCCAAGTGGTTTTCGATTAAAAACCATGAGATAAAATCCTAGTAAAACCCAGATTTATGGGTGTGGCAAACTTTCAAGATACAGCTATACTCTATTTGATGTCAAGTTTATACTACATTCTGAAAGGTTCTGTATAGCACCTACTGATTGGGGATGTCACGATTAAACAGTTTCACAATCAATGTGAAAAGTGAATTAAAACAGCATGATTCATTAATCATAAAGACTCCGAGACTTCTGTTGGCACTCTTAAAAGTGTAGTTCATAACAGGGCTGTCAACAGATTTGTGTGATTCCTCAGGAATGACAAATTTATTGTGCTAGAAACATTTTTGGTAGAAACACACAGACCATACAATCAGCGAATGATGGCTCACTTGATCAAACTAAACAACAGAGGGGAAAAAAACGAATTCCCTTTATTTCCCCCAAAGATGCAACTGAATTCTGCCGTATTGGAGTTTTTTTGATACCCCTAGAAAACAGATTTACCTATATTTAAGACAATGGGCCTTTCTGTGTATTTTTTATTGTTTATGACTGTAAATAAAAGTTAAAACCTTCTAAAAAATAAGATTGTCTACATTGCGAAATTATCATAATCATGATAATCGTGAAACCGTGATTATTTTCTAGATGATAATCATACCATCCCTACTACTGACTAAACATTAGTTTTTGTGGCATCGACAACTACATAGCTGTGAAAAACTGGTACCAGTTACTGACAAGCATGTCTAGTAAACACATTTACAGTTACAAGTACCACATTTTCCAAATGCTCTTATCCAGAGCAACGTACATCAGTGCTTTATGTACTCCACATCTTATATTTCCTATATAAGATGAAAGAATCTGTAACAGTGCATGTCAAGCATCCTAATAACTGGTTGTGTAGTGATGCAGAGTCAAATTCCAGACTATTCTTTTACTTTAAATGCATTCGTTCACAATTTCATTAATTGACTGTCACTTAATAGCTCATTTAATATCTAACACTTGTCTGGTGAACTACACTAATTTTATATTAGGTGGCTTTTTGTAGGTGAGTAGGGCAAAATATAAAATACATATGTTCTGGCAAATAAAGGGAAACATACAGTAAATGTATTTGTTAGCAGAATATTGAGTGTTATTTTAATAAATATTAAGTGAGTACTAGTGATGCTCCGATTGATCAGCCGAAGATCGGTATCGACAGATAATCGCATTTTATGACTCGATTAGTACTCGTTAACCTTGGCCGATCTTAGGAACCGATCACAATTGATGATGTCAATGCGTGAGAATGTACACGATGAGTGGGGATGTAAATGTGTTGGCGCCGCAGTCATGTCATCGCCGGTGTGGAATTACTATGACGTTTCATGAAACAATGAAAAACTCGCTATTTGCTGATTATGTTACTAAGAAATCTCACGTGGAGGCACATTGTCCAAAACATTTTATACAACAAACCTCATTCAGTACTTAAGAACCCCATTGTACAGGCATATCAAAATGACTATATTATTAATACTTATTTGTGATTATTTAGTACCATGTTAATACAATAGTTACATTAGATATATTACTGTAAAAATAACAAATATAAAACAAAGGCAACATTTATGGTACTACTTTATCTGAAACAATGTTCATGGTGATCAGAGAGTTATATAAACTTGAAGGATCAGAATTGACATCGGTATCGCCTGATCACCTAGACAAAAAATTGGTACTTGGTATTGGTGGCAAAAATCCTGATCGGAGCATCCCTAGTGAGTACAGATGTAGAACATCTCAGAGTGTGCAAAGACATTAGAGTGCTAGTGTCGAGGTGTAAGCACTTTATAATTTAAATGAGGCTCTGGAAATCAGATTTCAGGTCCAAATTCATTCGTTTAATAGGTATTTTTACTTGGTCTATATTGGTAGTTCTGTAGCGAAAGCTTATCGGTTCACTTCATATCAGTAACAACTGAGCAATCCAACATCTGAAGTGTGTTTTGTTTTATTCACCGATATCAATGGTGGATTTCGGGAATAAGCAGATAAATAGTCACTAATGCCTTTCCATGGTTAGGCATCAGTTTATGCGACTCAAGGCTTAGAGGCTCAGTGTGATTTACTCGTTTCCACCCGTCAAAGAGTTGGAGCCACCAGTTTGGCTCTCCCACAGCAGCCCTTTCCCAGCTTAGCCAGGCTCTAAAAGCTGATCAGACTGGCGTCTCTGCAGACGCCCCTCTCGACTCCAAGGTCCCTGAACATCTAAACAGTGGCCAATGACAGGGGAAAAAATCTGTTTATTATTTATCGACAGACTTCTCCCTCTTCTAAACAGTCTTTCCCTCTCCAAACCCAACTGCCAGCCTTCTGTTGATAAACATTAAAAAAAGCTTCTTCTATCCATCCGTGGAAAAACAACACCATCTGCGCCCCTGAATGCTGAGCATGGCCAGGCAGCCTCCACATAGACAGCAGATCCCTGTTGAAGTTTCGAGCAGTGGGCAGCGGTGGCGAGAGCTGTCAGCTTTCCTCAAGTAGAATTGTTTTTCAAGAGGGGCCTGCTAAATTTGTTTGTTTGTGCGTGTGTGTGTGTGTGTTGAGGGTGGCTGGAGGAAGCCATCTGCCGGTTGTTCATTTCCAAACCTCACCTTAGTTATGTGGTAAAAAACACACCCTTCAAAACCTCCGCCCTTCTCCAGTGCCACCCTGCCCCCACACACATGGACGGAGAAGGCGGAGGCAACTTTTAGGGGTTTTCTAATTAGGCTGCCCAATCAGCTGCGAATATGAGAGTCAATGAAGTTGAAGGGCTGCGCTCCAGGCAATACGCAGGGAATACGTTTGCTTCAAGAATTCAAAACCTTTCGACATATCATTATATTTGGGGAAGTGACAGTGAGTGGGGAGGGAAGCGGTTCCTCAATCACTTCCTAAGAAATGTGCTCCACCTTGGTACTCGAGAAATGAGTCAGAACATGAAGACCAGAGGAGAGATGGAAGCCAACAGCACTAAAAATACAGAGACTTCAGTTTTACACTCGGCCTTGGCCTAAGTAGGCAAGACGTTGAGGTTGATGGACTAAACTGATACGTGGCAGGCCGGCTCACAAGCGCGAATTCAGAGCTAAAGCTCATTGTGAGAGCTTTCTTTTGGCCGACTTGCTCTTCGCTAACAGCTTTGCAGACCAGGCAACTGGGCCAGGCCACATGCACGAGCCATCTGCCGCTTCGTTCTCCACCAATGACAAAAACAACCAAACAAAAACAATGCTGGCAGGTAATCTCTACATCACACAACATGGGTGTACTTCCCCAAAACATGGTATGTGTCTTTCCAGTGTACACATTATACGGAGGGTCTTAAGGTTACCTCATGCCAAACAAGGTGCTCCTGCAGCACTACTGCAAAAGAAGCGCGGGGCAGGCTGGCAGGGCTGCCAGAAACCAGTCAGCATTTCTGCCATTTGCCAGTTGGCATGCGCACCTGGAAACACTTCGCAAGCATCATGCCAATCTCAAAAAGAAGCAGACCAACAGCTCTTGGTGCGGATTTAGAGGGATAGTTAGGGCAAAGTTAGTTATCCCATTGCTGTCGGGATAATTTTGTACCTCCTGTATTGAAACACTAATTAACACGAGTTGAACCAGTGCACCCCTGGTGTAGAAGATCAACCAAGATGTCTTCAGTTCAAAGTTTGGAGCTACAAAGCAACCAGGTAACACCTCACCAAGCAGCACTGTGTGAACTGTATGATTAAATCATCACACGTCTGCCTCAAGCAGGCTTGAAACATCACAATCATCTGAGCCCCAGGTCTGGTCAATATATTTTGGATTAATGAAATTTAACACACAAAAACTCCTAATCTAACCTGCCTTGCAATTTTATTTCTAGACTAAAAAGTCTTCTTGATCTTGTTTTGAGAATAATATACTATATAAGTGCAGATTTGAAAGATTTTATTGTTTTCCAATTAAAAAAAACCTTAACAAGTATAATTCTCTTTACATAATTTCCCTTTTTTCTAGTCTGTGATTTATTGAAATAGAATCATATATCTAAAAACAACCTTATTAATCTTACAAATCTGCTCTTATATAGTATATTTTCTAAAAAAAATAATTAAGAAGACTTTATAGGCTAAAAATAAGGTTGCTAGTCTTGGTTAGATCAGTGCAGCTTCTCCTCGTGTTGGGGTGGGTTTCCTTCAGGGTCTTCGGCTCCGGGTACGGCATGACCCTAGTGAGGATTAGGCTTTTACAGAAAACGAGATCAGTGAGTGAAATTTAACTGCCATCCAGAGTAATGTTGATGCTTAGCCTTGCTTAATGTACTCAAAAACACACCTAGCTAGATAGCTAATACAGCTAATAACACCTGTAGGTGAACTCTAATCAGCTCCACACTTTCAACAGTAAACAGGTAAATTATGTTAGGTTTGAAAGCTCTGGTTTTCAATAGTTTGAGAACCTTGCTTCCAGCTCTCTTTGGATCAGCTCCACACTTTCAACAGTAAACAGCTAAATTATGTTAGGTTTGAAAGCTCTGACAAGTGTTTGCACAAGCTAGCAGCATAAAATGTGGTCTCCAGTATTTCTAAAACAAATAAATGTATAGCTCTCAAAGTCCCAATTCACCTTATATGTAATAAACTACACAAATCAGGGTAAATGGATGAATCACTACTTAGCCATGGGCCAATAACTGACCGTAATGAAATATTGACAATATCATTATCAACAATCATTTCTGGCAATTATTTTGGTTCCCAAACAAACAAAACCCTGACTACATGATGACCAAACCAATGGACACTGTTCGTGACTTGGTCGGTCGGCCTCATACGGAGTAATGGGAAAATTGTTTACATATACTTTTTCTAACTGTCTCTTCTTTTTTAATGTCTTTACACACAGCCAGAACCAGAAGAAGGATTCAGCTGAGATGACACGAGCATTTTTCACCCGAGTTTCTTCCTCACAAATGGGAAACAGTTTCCCTGCCGACTGTGTCATTTCTCTACAAAACCTCCCAGCACCTCTGAGCACATCTCTCGAAATGAAAGCCCTTCAGAGGGGTTCAAATGGCCTTCTTGAAAGAGAGTGTTTGTGTTTCACTGTTCAGTGAAACGCCAATGGCCTCTTCAGTCTGTGTGGATTGGACGGCTTCAGCGAACGCATTAAATGCAGAATAAACACAGCACACCATGTGATTTTGTTTAATTCATGAGCTATTGGAACCTCTTACAGGGGATCCGTGTTTGAGCAGTGGGGGGTAGGCAAAATTAACACCTGAACAAGCTTAGGACACCGACAAAATATACATATTAGACCTGGTTTGATCTAAAGATTTAAATTTTTTTATCTAAAGATTTACAATTTTACACTTAAATGGGGAAGCTAGTGATCAAAAGGTTGTGGGTTCGAATCCCGGGACCTATATTGGCATCACTGGGGAACACTTGACCAAACGTACCATCCCAACACACTGCTCCCCAGGCTCTGTGTTCCTGACCGCTGTTTCATTCGGTGAAGAGGTTAAGTGGAGAGAACAGTGTCATGCGGTTCACACTTTGTACTCTTGTGTAAAGGGACACTTCACTTTACACTTCAATTTCCATGGTTTATCACTGCTGTTGCTCTACACAAAGGCTGTGTGGGAGCTCCAAAGAATATTAATATTGAAAACAAACAAAACGATGAAGGAACACATGGAATTATGCAGTAAACACAAAAAACATTAATCCAGAATCTGTTTTGTAATAAGCTAATGAATGACTATTGTTTCATTTTACTTAGTTAAGTGGTTCTTGCCATAATATGGAGTAGAACCATAGTGGAACAGGATCACTTATTGTGTACCAACCCACCATCACAACTGATGATCCCAAACACATGAAGAGGCAGGAAATCCCAATACTGAACACTTGAGGAAGAAACTCCAGTTAATTAAACACCATTCCAGGTCGATTCCTCATAAATCTGATTGAAAAAATGCCAAGAGTGTGCAAAGCTGTCATCAGAGCGATAGGTGATGTTGTCAATATTAATCTACAGTGTAGCCAATAATAAAAACAAGGTAAATCGCTGAAAGAGATCCACAATTGCAAACAAGCTGCGAACAACCATGAGCTCTAATGTGATGGAAAAAGCAGCATTAACATGTAATTAAGTAAAAAAATAATAAATAAAAAAAACTTGTACCATGTCTATTCTCACTATGTCTCAAGATCAAAAAGGACAAAGCTGTATTGAGAACGAGTGAAGAGTGGGAAGGCTGCTGTGCTTTTTTTTGTCACTGATTATAATTACACTGATATTTTATTACAGGAATGTTTCTTCATCCTTCTGGTGACCAAGGGTTCCTTGATTTACCTCACGGTTCATCAGCTGATTAAGGAGCCTTTCATGAGCTGGGTCAGGTGTGTTCCTAAAGGGGGACAGTTGAAATCGCAGTGCTTTGTGTTGCCAGGAGCAAGATTCAAGAATCCACCTAGCAGCTACATCAGGTCGTCTCAGAAGGAGATGCAGAACGTTGTGGTGTGTATGGCCGACCGGCAGCATGAAAAACTGATTACCTCCACTGTTCCCCATCTCACACTATCCACCAGAACTCCCAATCCTCCGGCAGCATAATTTTTGACAGCTCTCATGAATAATATTGCACAGTGCTGCATCTGGAAGGGGATTCTCAATAGGGCTATAATTCTCACATTGAGGGTCTGGTGTTTTTATGTTAACCGTGTGTTCATTCTGGAGCACTTCTGGATGCAGACTCAGCAGTACATGAGGCTCCCTGATGTACCACTTGTACTATTGGTTTTAAAGAAAAATCCATATCAGGCTATTTCCTTGAAACACAGAGAGAGAGAGAGATTTTAAGTCAGGTAAAGACAGGCTGGCAGAAGAAGTGAGCCAGAAAAATATGGAGAGAATGGAAGGCAATGAGGGAACTCAACAACCAAAGTGGCCGAGAGAGATGGAGATATAGAGCTGGAGAGAGAGAGGGAGATAGAGAGAGGGAAAGAGAGAGAGATACAAAGAACAAAAGACAGCGAGAAAGAAAGAAAAATATAAACAAAGAAGGAAGGAAGGCAGGCGGAACATGAGCCAGAAAAGCAGAGAGATGAAGAAAGAAAAAAAAGAGTGCCAGACAGTGAGAAAATTCAGCCGAGAACGTATGAGAGAGAGAGAGAGAGAGAGAGAGAGAAAATGAGGAAGATAGGAAAAGTTAACCAACCAGGAAGAGAAAAAAGAGGAAGAGTGAGACACACCAGATAATTGGAGAGAGAGAGAGAGAGAGAGAGAGAGAGAGAGAGAGCGAGAGAGAGAGAGAGAGAGAAAGAGAGAGAGAGAGCGAGAGCGCAAGAGAGAGAGAGAAAGAGAAAGAGAGTTGGAAACAGAGAGATACAGAGAACAAGTGAGAGAGAGAGAGAGAGAGAGAGAGAAAGAGAGAGAGAGAGAGAGAGAGAAAGAGTGAGAGAGACAGAAAAACAAAACAAGTGAGGGACAGTCAGAGAATTCATCAGAGACAGAGTGTGAAAATGAGATACCAATAGAAAGATCCACACAAAGAATAGTGACAGAGAGAGAGAAAGTGAGAGTGTGAGAGAGTGTGAGAGAGTAAGAGTGAAAGGGAGAAAGAGAGAGTCAGAGAGAGGGAATATGTGAGGAGAACGGTTCTGCCTCCCGACACAGAGAGAATTATTTATGGGCCGAGAGCAGAGGACGCTGGTAAGCAAGAGTGGATCAGCAGGAGGGGAGAACACAGTCTGGATCAGGGCTGCTTTTCCAGAGGCAAACTGAAGGACCCGCCTCTAACTGCTAACCTTTCAGTCCAGCACAGCCCACAGGTGCCTGCACGGCCTGTAGAATGTCCCATTTACTGAACTCCAGGACTACAACAGCCACACAAGGCCCTCACTTTCAGATGCACACTCTCACTATTCAATTTACTGTAACACATAAGTGTCCATGAACAGTAATGGAAGTGTGCAGAGGCGTGTTTTCTGTGGAGGTGTGAATTTATTTTCTGAATAAATAAATAAAGAAAAAGTAGAGGGCAGGGGCGCTCAAATTTTTGCCTATGACTGTATCTCACACTTTTTTGACAACGTCTTCACTGCCGTTTTTGTCTGGCTTTGTAAAGAAGATCTGCAGTGAGAGAGAACATGCAAAGATCACTATATGAACAAAAGTATTGGGACGCCTGACCATCACAACAACAGGGACATTAATAGCACTGGATAGTGATTATATCACTTCCGAAGTCAAAGCAGGGTAATGAAGGGAGAGAAGAACACACACACAAACACAGAGTGAAGTTGAAAAGATCAACAAGGTTAACTGGATTAATTAAAGGGTGTGTGTGTGTGTGTGTGTGTGTGTGTGGGTGTGTGTGTGTGTGTGAGAGAGAGAGCGTGTGAGGTTAAGAGAAAGAAAGAAATTGGAGTAAGAGAGAGGTATTCACAGATGCTCAGCCGCTGCATAAACGAAAACGGACCTTCCTAGAATCTCTGTAAATCCCGAGGTAAGCCGAGTGTGTTCACCACATCAGATTGCTACAATAAGATCCACTTCACTCAGGCCATCGACCATAAGAAACGCCTTCTAATCATTCATTTCTAGAGCAGGGACAATGCCTGTAGTGGGCCAAGGATCAGAAATATCAAATAATACCCAACTAAAGAAGCTAGATAAGATTCATGGAATACTAATATCACTGGTAAATCAGGACGAAATTATTGCCTAGTGCTGTTTTCATTTCTATATACACTAAACCCCGCTTATTCACGGTTCAGTGTTTGTGACTTCGGTCATTCACAATTATGTGCAGAATCTTTTTGCTTTTTTCATGGAAATATGTTTTTCCATGCATTTTATTGCTAAGAATATGCTAAAGAAAATATTAATGCATTTTAGACCCAAGAAAAATATATTTTAACTAATTTTGTAACATTAATAACAAATTAAGATACAATTCATTTCCATATAAAATATAAGTGTGCATTTTTTGTGATGTGGAGAGAAACACAAAGCACGTCCTGGGATGGTGAAATACCGCTGTATTCAGAGACGGGAGGTTTGGAAGTAGCCAATCCAAGAGCGTTATTTATCTTGATTTTCATGTATTTCTTATTACTTTTATTACTCTAGCCCTGTATTTTTATTACTATGTATTAAATGAATTTACCATGGTATTTACCTGCTTATATGAAAGAAAACAACAGTGCATTCTAAAGAAAATGCTGTGCATGAATTACAGTACAGTCTATACAGGGGTAATGTCGGTATTTTACATTCTAGCACTGTGGGAGACAGCAGTTCAGTGTAAACTGTACAGTATGAATACGGGTTTACCTTTACATTTTCTTTCAGGGTAATGTATTAAGCTGAGTTTTAAATTAAATTAAAGTGTTTTGGGAGCACATCTGGGGGTATATTTAGGGTTTACACTTTAAAAAAAGGTATTTTTAGGCATTTTTTAAATCACAAATTTACTGTTGTTCACAATTCGAAGATAATCTTGGAATGTAAGACCCTGTGAATGTAGGCCAAGAATAACGTACAAATAAGACAGGAGTGCTTCTGACAGTAGTGTTGCATGTTAAACTTTAACAATCCAAAACAAGCAGCATAAAAACATTCAGAACTGTAACAACTCTCTCACACACAAACACACACACACACACAAACACACACACACACGCACAAGCTTTGCTTACACAAAAGTAGTGTCGCTGATAATGATAAGCTTTGTTCCTGCTCGGCACTCTACGCCACCTATTCTACCCTGCAATTAGAGTAACACTTTACATACCCTGGCGAAGACGCAGCGCAGTGCATCTAAACATCAAAGCCTGAATCAAATAGCTGCGCACTCACACTGTGGGGAGAGGCGGAGCTTATCATGCAACGTTAATTGCAATGTCCCACGAACTGGAATGATATATTTCACACTCCGTGAATCTGTATGTCAGTGTTAATAGATAACATGTAGATGTTACCTATCCAAATAAGCATACAGATACACCATACACACTCAGATATATTTAAAGAATCCTCAACATATTTCAAGTCCACCTGTGTGCCTTAAATGTTTAATAGTACACTGAATTAACCATCCCACCTTTTACGGACTTTATCACATAACCTATATAAGAAAAAACATATTTAACAAAACATATTTTAAAACAATGTATATGCTTCAAAATTTTTTATTAACGGTTCAAAATTTACCATTCACTCCATAGTGTATATGGAGCGGCCGCTATTTGTATCTGTATTTGTTAAAAGGAAAATTATTCGTATTGGTATTTGTATTCTAATACAATTTTTAAAAAGTATTTTTCTGAATACGGTTTTCGTAAAAAACACGTTATTTGTGCCTTTACGAATACCGTATTTGTATTTGGCTCCACCCTTAATATATATATATATATATATAAACTCACATTTAATTGAGCATATTAGAGTAAGTCCCAGATAGCTTAGCACCCACCATTCTGAGGTTAAAAAGGAGTGTTTTAAGCCAGAGGCAAAACACACATGAGCTAATTCGAACACAACTAAAGTCACAAAATAAAACTGGCTGCTTAATTATAAGGGATAATGAGTACTATTGAGTGATGTGTTTGTGCATGTGTGTACATATATACATCCTATTAGGGATGGGGCAGAATCAGAATACGATATTTGGAAAGGCACAAATAACGTGTTTTTTATGAATACGGTATGCGGACAAATACTTAAAAAAATATTTGTATTCAGGAACCCTGCCCGACTCCCGGTCACACATTCGCGTGTTTAGGGCACTCGCCCTGTGATCAAAAAGTCATGGGTCGATCCCTAAGACCACTAGAACCTCAGAGGTACCCTGAGTGCGGTCCTGTCCCCATACTCTGCTCCCCGGGAGCAGAATTCATGGCTGCCGCTGCTTCACTTGGTGAATGGGTTTAAATGCAATGCAGAGGAGGAATTTGGTGCTGTTCACGCTGTGTGCAGTGGTGTGTTCACGTGTGACCGATTGATCCCTTTCACTTTGAGATATTCCGCCTCCCCGCCCCCTCCCCCCGTCAGGCGCTCAAGTTCAGGTGCAGATTC
>JBBMFX010268426.1:0-19630 GCA_037832545.1 Rhabdalestes septentrionalis | reverse complement strand
ATTAGCTTCGTCCCCCAAATTAGCCACCCAGCAATTTTTATGACTGAAATCCACACTTGTACATTGTTTTAAACTGCAGCTTATAGATGAACTTATCATTCTCCTTCAAAATACATGAAATATATACTATATGTTCCTCTTTTATGAAGTGCAGATACGATGAAGTAGAGCATTGCTGATTGTTGGCCTTGGTGATGCTGGAGTCACAGACTGCGTATATATAAAAAAAAGATAAAATGTGAAAATCAATTCCATGTATGAATAGCCATGTATGAGATACTTGTTCTGTTGGGTTTGTCCATTATTATGTGAAAAATGGGATAAATGATGCGAGTATGAGGATGTGAAGATCCTGCCAAATAAACATTCAGAGAAACAAGAAATGTCTTCAAGGACACTGATACTGGTTTAATTTGTCTAATATTATGAACATTGATCACCAGCAACATTAAATTGAGGCAGTAAGTGAACATTCAGTTCACAAAGTTCTTGACTGGTAGCTTTAGTTTAGTTTTCATTTACTTATAGCTTTTTCCTCAGTCCACAAAAACTGATTTAAAATATAAACGTACATTGCAGGCTAATAGAGATTCAGGATTATAGCTGATATGCCTTCATCTTTACTTTTATATATCTAAACAGGTGGTTTTGGTTACCTGGCTTTATAAATGATCTTCACTGAGTATTTATTTTCTCCCATATTCAGGGGCGCCGCCAGGGGAGAAGGTTAGAATGAATCTAGGGGCCCAGCACTGACATGGGGCCCTGTTAGAGTCTAGTTGTACAACAACCACCATGGTCTCAAAACATCAAAGTGATGTCATCCGGTGGCTTTCTGTATCACCACCAGCCTGAAACTGCAAATACATGAATAACATTTAGACAGATAGGATGAATAAAGGATCAAATTTCAGTATAGTAAGCCAGTGTACAAAAGTCACACAGCAACTACTTGAACTGTTATCCTGATATTAGTCGATAATAGTTATTGACTTGAGTCCGATTGAGGAAAGTGCTCTACTGGCAAGAAATGAATGGTGTAATATTTCCTACTCAGAATTTTTGATGAGATCATGATGGGTGAAGTTAGCTCCAGGTCTGTTCTGATCTTATAGGCCTGTGTTCCGAGTGCTCTGCTTGGGAGGGAGTTGAAAAAGAGAGGAGAGGGAGGGAGGGCGAGAGACATTAGATGTGTCTGTGCGGACCCCAGCAGTGGCAGATGGCACAGCAAAACCTGAGCTGAGTGTGTAATCGTGTTAGGCAGCACCAAACGCCACCCAGTCTCACCCCCCCTACCCTCCCACCCCGTTATGTAAACGACATATCAAATCAGCTCCCATCTCCCAGGCAATCAAGGCTTTTCCTCATGAAAAAAACAATAGTAACCGCATTATAGCCCTCAGAGAGAACCGAGAGAACCGAAAGCCACGCTGGAATTAGTCCCAAATGGACAAGGTGCAACCTTCGCTGTCATAATTCCTCCATTATAGGTGCATTAGTTGTATTCCAGTGGATTTACGGGAATGTGCGTGTGTGTGTGCGTGTGTGTGTGTGTGTGTGTATGTCCTCACTGGCACTGTAATGGATAAACAACCTCCTTTGGCGTCAGTATTCCTGATGTTTACTGTAACTTCAGGCCTGAAGTTCTCTCATCCCATGCATGTGTGTGTGTGTGTGTGTGCGCACTTGTACTTCACTCTGGGAAAGTCCATCACACAGTGGCGTCACGGAGGTGACGGATGGCTCTCAGGGTTTATGCCATGCTTTTCAAATCCTGAATGAAATGCGTGTGCAGGACATATGAATCTGGAACTTTTTACATTCAAGAGGGCAAAGTGAAGTCAGGAACTAAATCACACTAAAACTCGGGCTGCGTCCCAACAGCAGACGCATGAACAGACGGATGGACGGAGCAGCGTGCAGGACACTCAAGAGCACACTAATAAGAAACACACATTCACTTGACACCCATCAAAGCAACAACAGTGCAGGGCTTTTGTATCAGTTAAACATCTTTATAAATGGTCTGACAAAGAAGATATTTCTAAATTAACATCTTCATTTGAAAAAAGAGTTACATTTCCAATATCAAAGAGATGTCAGCTGGTCACTGTCTATATTACTGTCTGGAAAGTAACAGATTGTTGAATTTTATGTGTAACAGAAGCACACAAGCCAACATACTTGTGTGTGTGGATGTGGAACACTTGTATGAAGTCAAAGTGAGATTAGGAACATCAAATTCGCTATAAAATTACCCACTAAAGTTTCCCATCACCCCTTGAGATAAACTCGCCACCTTTTTGAGTAAAAAGGAACAAAAAGGGCATATAATATCATCTCTAATATTTCTCATTATTATCATAACAGATCATTTTCTGTTTACAAAGGATGTTCAAAAGGCTTCTGCACTTTTATATTTTCATTGGAAATGGTGCATTGGGCATGTCTGAACGTTTGGTGCCATTTAGTGCCCTTTGATTTCCTTTTTGGACCCTTCAAAGCTTTAAATTAAAGATTTTCATGTGGTGATAATGTGAAATCTGGACTACATCTGTGGCTAAGGAGCCTGGTGTCACGAAATACAATGTAATCAAACTACGTACAGTGATCAACACTTCACTTTTTTGTTCTAGCACAACTCTTCACTACCCTATATATTTTATTGCAAACTGCATAATATTGACAGGTAGCTTTAGTTTAGTTTTCATTTTCAGCATAGCTTTTTCCTCTGTCCACAAAACTATAACTAAAGTATACTGCAGGCTAATGGAGATAAGCAGTAACTGGTGACTGAGGGACAGTAGGAGAGAAATTATGAGTTGATTCCTTACCATTTTTGTTTGCAAAGGGGTTAAAACAGGTTGAAATGCCTTAAGATGGGGAAAATCCTTAACTCTAGTCTTGCTTTGGGCCAATTTGAACTTTGCAAATAATAAGTAAAAATTACCATTGACTTCTTATTGTCTATCACTAATCCATTCCCACTTGAAGAAAATAGCAATTGTGCATTGGACCTGTATCTAATACTTAAAAAAATGTAAGTGCATTTTAAAAAATATTATTACTTATTTAAGTTTATAAATAACTTTTTAAATAGGTAAACTGGGTGTTGCCAGCACTGCATAAACTTAGAAAAGAACATATACACAAAAAGAACCTCTTCCCAATTCCTAACCCTAACCCTAACAGTAACTCTAACCTTAACCCTAACACTAACACTAACATTAACTCTAACCTTATCCCTAACCCTAACCCTAAGACTAATCCTAACACTAACCCTAACAGTAAATCTAACCTTAACCCAAACCCTAACCCTAAACCCCAACAGTAACTCTAACCTTAACCCTAACACTAACCCCCAACCCTAAACCCCTAACCCCTACCCTAACCCCTCATTTCAATCCTAACCCCTTACCCTAATCCCAAACCTCAAGCCTTTTCCCTTGTCCCCAATCCTAACATTTCACCATTTAACCCTAACCCTTTATTGTAACACCCAATCCCCTAATCCTGTACCCCAACTCCTAATCCTGTACCAAACTCTAATTCTATGCCCATACCTTAGCCCCTTATCCTAACATTCCCCCCCCCTCAATTTTTTTTCAAACCTATTTCATCTTTTCATGCATCATCCCACATTCTTTTCTCTTTTTACTCCATATTTATTATTTTTATAAAATTCATGGTAAGATACTCCCCATGTGCCAGAGCAATAAAAAGGGTTAACCCTAATTCTTAATCCTAATCCATAACCCCTACCATAAAACCTAACCCTAACCCTAACTCTCTAATATTAAACCTATCAGTCATCAGTTAGTGCTGAAATTGGCAGTATTACGTGCTGCGTATTAAAATACATTAAAATATACCTTCCTTTCTTCAAATACCTTTTCCTTGTGTCGTTCCATTTTATTACACATAATTTATGGACCCTTAGGGTTCAATTTCTTTGCATGTGTGGATGGGTTGTTAAATTTTGTGTAAATTTCATGTCAATGGCACCTTTAGAAAAAAATATAAAAAAATGTGTTCAATTCTTATTTTACTGGGCACGCATATGTATATATATAATCTGTATTATAAAATTATTTTAATTAACCATCTGACTGAATAAAAGTAATTTTATTGCCAAAAAACCCTACAAAATCACTGCATAGAAATGAAATGTAAATTATTATATTAAGCAACAAAAAATGTTCATATTGAGGAACATTCATGTGACTCAGGTTTTGATTTTAGCATTGTTTTGGATATGGAAACAGGATCTAAATTATTATAAGAAAACTCCTTGAAACTTCAATATCACGAGGGACAAGATTCAGACCTGTGGACTAGCAATGTTCTTTCGGCCTGTCCTTCTTTGAGTCTCCTCTGACTCACGAAGCAGGCAACACTCTCGACTAAGTACCAAACAGACCACCAACATATTGTCTACCCTTCGACATGTCTCTGACCATCATCTTCTGTCTTTCAAATTCCCTCTTCAGAACTCCACATGTCTTCACCCATATGTAGCACCTACGTCTACTGGCAGAAATCTCTCCTATTTGTTTCTATCCACTCTCTCCTCCTCTATTCTATCCTTCTTATCTCTCCCAAACTCTTCTAATCCCAGTCCATCTTCTGTCGAATGCACTATCCATGACCTTTTTTCATCTCCCCACAGCTCATTTAACCAACTCTGTCCCTTGTCTTCCAGACCAAAATGCGTCTCTCCCAAGGCTCCATGGAAGTAACCGAAGGGAATTGAGAGCAGCCAAAAGAAGATGGAGGAAAATGTTTAAGAACAGTAGCCTTATCTCTTATCACTCTCTCTTATTATTATTTTTTATCTCTCTCTCCCTTATTTTTTTATCTCATCTGCTAAGTCTTCCTTCTTCAGAACCAAATTTGAAGAATCTTTATCTCATGCTAACAAGCTCTTTGCCACATTTTCATCCCTTCTCAAATCTCCTTCTCTCAATGTATCTCCAGCTCTCTCACCAAAGGACTTCACAAAGTTTTTCAATGAGAAGATCATCAATATTAGAAGATTTTCCTCCAGCCACCATGCTGCCCACCACACAGAGATCCAGTCAAGTGTCAAGACTCTTCTCAGCTGTGGTACTACAGTGGTGGAACGAACTCCCTCTACCAATAAGATCTGCGAGTCCCTCGCTGTCTGCAAGCCTCATCTTAAGACTCACTTCTTCAAGGAGCTCCTTGGTGACTAACCATGCCTCTCGTTTCTGCTTGCTTTGTTTCTCAAAAAAAAAACTGTTGTCACTCCCCATCTCCTCTTTACTTTTGCCTTAGATTCTGATTTTTCTTTGACAGGTATTTTAGTGTACCTCGTGTGCAGTAACTTGGTTAAAATATTGGATGTTGATTTAGGTTAGCTTTACAGGTTTAAGAAACAGATATGGATTATTTGTGAACTTATCTACTTAACTCTAAATAAGAGCATGTACTTGTTGTAAACACAGGTAATTCTGTCTGTGGGTGCAGGAGCCTTGTAGATCCAGTGCAAAACTGTTTTAGTTCAAAGCCAAATCAAAGGTCAGAATCACTAAGAGAGAGAGGTAGAGAGAGAGAGAGAGAGAGAGAGGGATGAAGAGAGTAAGGAGAGAGTGGGAGAGAAAGAGAAAGAGAGAATGAGAGATAGGGAGAAACAAAGAAGAGAGTGTGAGAGAGATAGAGACAGAGCAAGAGAGACAGAGAAATAGAGAAAGAAAGAGATAGCAAGAGAATGGGAGGGAAACTGCATTCTTAACTTTATTTTTATCTTTCTGTCATGTTGATTGCTCCGTCATAAGGACAGTATTTATTGGCTCTGCACTGAGACATTTGGGTGATAATTGCTGCATTAGCTCAGCACCAGTCCACGGATGCAGCGACCCCTGCTGTTTTTAATTAGCTGTGCACCCCACGCTAGGCCTGCCTGATAGACAATCCCTCTGGTTTAATCTCGGCTGAGGACACTGTGCCCCCCACTCACACCACCCCACCCACCCCACCCAACACAGACACTGCGGTATCTTCTTCTTTAAGCAGGGGAGAGACACATTCGCCTGGAAATTAGGGAATGTCAGCGTGCGTCTGAATTCAATTAATTCTGCTGCAGAAAGCATTTCATTAGACAGCAAGCAGGTGGACAAACAGATGCAAGCCAATTTAGCCGTGGTTAACGGGAGATGAAGGGACGTCGGAGGCAGATTTGTTTCCATCAGAAAGAGGGGTTCGTCGAGAGCAGGGTATCAGCGAGCCTGATATGAGTGTATCGAATCCTCTGCCACAGACAGAACAGGTTAAAAAACCCCTGGGAGGCGGAAGCAGTCATGAACAACCCAGAATGTGGGCCAACACTGTGGTGAATAGAACCAGACACCTGCCTGTAAAAGCTTCCTCATAGAAACTTAATCAATTAAATGGTTATGGTTACACCAGCTGACACTTGAGTCATTCTTTTGATAAGTTTTGATCCCAAACTAAACCCATTCATAGTCCTCAACGAAAGAATCAACTTAAGGCATCTAGTGTGATCAGATTATATGGGCCCATTCATTCAAATCTCTTTCCAAAAAGTATCGGTAATGCGGCGCTGTTCTCCGCTCTGCCATCAGTTCCCTGCCACGCCGTGTCATTCGCTAATCTAGCACAGATGGATTTTTAGGCTCGCTCTGACGTCTCGGGGCTGAGAGTCGGCTCGTCTGCCGGTCGGGTAATTGTTTTATCTGATCAGTGGCATCTGGAAATGCAATCATCCCCAAAAACTGCTGCCCAATATCGCGGGATGGCCAAAGCTTCCTCAGACCTGTCCAGTGTGTCAGAAAAATGGGCTTTTAATCTATTCATCTGTGAGGGCTTGAAACAGCTTTTAGCGCAGGAGAAAGCTCAAGTTTGAGAATTAGCCATGGCACCAGTTTCTTCTAAAAACTGTTGGGAAATATGCCATGGTGGAAAGGGGAGTGGTGGTGTATCTGGGTTGGGGTTGGGAGCACATTTGTTGACCTTGGGTGGCATAGCCCAAAAATGTGATGGCGACATGCATCCCCAGTGTCATCAGTGTTCCCAGCATCTCCATTGTCCCCAGTATCCTTGCCGCCTATGGAATTTGTAGAATAGAAGCAACACTACTGTGGTTTCTGTCCTGCAGAAGAGCTATATTGGATATTTTTATTGGAGTTTTATTGAATTTATTGGATTCATTTAGACTTTATAGTTTATTTTGTTCTTGTCTCTGGGTCTCTGTGTGTCTGTGCAGTCAGATCATAAACAGTTTGCTCCTTATTCTCATTATCTATTTGAGCAAAATATTACACTAAATCTTTAATGAGTAGTTTAGCAAATGTCATGCCTGAAAGATTTAAGGTATCCGATGGTCAGTCTGTAATTAGGGGCAGGGGAAGGGATGGGCAGAGTTTAGGACTGCCTAAACAATGACTGACACATTCCTCAACCAATCTGTGCCCAGTAGAATTGCTCCTCTCATAGAACAATTTGATTAAAATGCTTAATTTGCCTGTGCTGGCCCTTCTTTCAAAATTATTTAAAGCTGCACAAAGAAAAACTCAATAAATAACAAACCTACACTGCCCTGGTGTCGACAGGTATAGGGAGCCTGCACAGAGATATATCACGCTAACCGTAGGAAGCAAGGCAAGTATAGGGAGCTTTAGGTGGCCTTTTGAGAATAGGACCCTTTTTGAACAAGGCTAGTGACCCCTGTCAACGAAACTTCAGTTTTGTTTTGTCCCCTGCTTCCCGCCCAAGGTTTGCACACCCGGTTAAAAACATAAGCCAGTAGCAACATATCCCATGTCCTTTCTGCTTTGAATAAAGTGGAAAAAATGTGAAGCTATTGGAATAGGACTTTAGTTGATTCCCCTATGTCCCACAGCATAGGCCAGCAGTAGTTCATACAATTTTCCGCCTAAAAATGTAAAACTCAAAGGCCAGCAGTCATTGAGTTCGGCCTCCTCTGTGGCCTCAAATTAAACTGTTGGGCCGTGCGATCTATTACAGACAGTTACAATTGTTTCCCTACTTTTTCGGAAAGCTACTCCGAAGTCAAGGTGTATTTGTTCAGTTCATATAAAAACCAATTTCCCCTGTTGTTATTATATTTCTGAAGGTCCTGGCCTCATTTCGTAAGTCTTTATGTGTTTCGTTGGACAGCCGTATTGGTAAATCCCACGGTGTCACCTCCTGAAATCAGTCAGTTAAAGATTTTACAGACTGGAGAATGAAGCCCTCAGTGCTCACACATTTACTCAGCAGAGATCAGACACACTCTCACACCCCTTTTCGTCTGTTTTTTTCCAATGCTCCAACAGGTTATCTGAACCAGATGAGCCTTGAATATTCATACTTTTCCCTAGACTTTCCACCTTAAAAAAACTATTGTACACCCGTAAGGTGTATCTCCTGCCTTTAATTCTTCAGTGAGGAGTGTTATATCACTACTGCCTGTTGCTATCAGTTTTGTTGCTACAGTTGTCCTCATTTTTGCTCTGTTTGGACTGCCAGACCTCAAAACATTTAAATATCTCCTCGCCAGTGAGATGACATTCGGCTCAATGCTGGTGTGACTTGTTTGAATTTGACTCATGACTAGGGCTGGGTTAATAAAATCGATTCACCTATCAATATCGATTCTTGTGAAAAAAATATGATATCAATTCAAAAAATTGCGGATCGATCTTTTCCTGTCGACTATGTTCTACTTCTCTTGACTGTGTATAAATTATTTTATTCCTAAATTCTTTTAATTCTTGACTCTTCCTCTCCCTCTGTTCCTCATACACATACACATTGTTCCTGTCCACAGTTACAGTTATTCGTGTTATTCATGTGCAGAAGCTGTTTTAATTTAAATAAACAATACTATAATTTTGGATTGGATGAATGATAGATAACCACTTATGGAAACTTAATGGAAAAGTTTACTGTTGCAGTAAAGTCCATCAACATAGGGAAATCCTCCATTCAAGTCAATTTATAACCAAGCCAGTCTAGTATTAACACAAAGAAATCTGTAAATAAATCAATATTGAATCGAATCTAATCAGATCGAGAATTAAATCGGATCATGAATCGGATCAGGAAATCGGCAACAATGTGCAGCCCTACTCATGACTCGTTCAAATGGTTGAGTATGTTTGATGTACAACAGCACATGCAGGGGTTGCTATGGTCACAGTGCCCTAGTAGTCATGAATGAATGTGGGAGGGATGATACATTTTCAGTAAAGACAGTCTGTAAGGGCGTGCCCCCTAAACAACAGCTTGGCAGTGTTGTGCAAAATGTAAAGATTTGTTTTACATCATCAAACAGCAATTGTGTGGTTCTTGGTTGTATTGGTTGTGAGCTTGAGTGTCATGCCCATCGCACAGTCCGTGTGCCAGCTGGTTTTTCAGCTGTTGGGATGCAGTCTGAATTTAATGTTATTTTGTTACTGATGCTTAAAAAAATAAATATAAATTTCTGAGTTAAAAAAATGGAGTATTGACTAGTATCCTGACTTTCTATTAACCTGTAGTGTTGCTCAGTTGTTAGAAGTGTTCAATGTTGAACATTCCAGATCCCAATGGTGTGAGGGTATCCTGCAGTGGA
Source organism: Rhabdalestes septentrionalis (assembly GCA_037832545.1). NCBI lineage: Eukaryota > Metazoa > Chordata > Actinopteri > Characiformes > Alestidae > Rhabdalestes > Rhabdalestes septentrionalis. Next base: position 10,032 of record JBBMFX010268426.1, on the reverse strand, counting down.
AAGGTGGCACATTCATGTGGTGCTATTTGCTGAAGTATTAAACAAAATCGCACTTGCCTACAATTCAGATTTTATTTGTCACATCATCAATGGTACAACATGCAGTGAAATGCTTTTTGCAATGCCCGACCATAAAAACAGTTAAAAACAGTAAATACAGTAGACAACATATGATAATAAAGATAAAGCGCATGTGCATTACCAAAAAGACATACATGAATGTGTGAAATACATATAAGAACTGTAAGGGGTGGAGTATTAACATACACATAATATACATAATATACATATAAAAACTGCATGGGGTGCAGTATTTTTCTGGATATGAAAAAACTATGAATAACAGTCCATATGTTGTAGATGTTAAAGTGCAGGTGCATAATCTCCCCTGATGTATTTACAGAACAGATCTGCACCTGATTCAGGGTCTGAATAGCCTGAAGGAAGAAGCTCCTCCTCATTTTTTGGCTTTAAGTGCATGGAAGCACTTCCCTGACCTTAACAGTGAAAAGAGTCCATTATCAGGATGACATAGAACTTTCATGATCTTCCTGGTTTAGTCTGGCACCACTTGATGTAGATGCACTCTAGGTCAGTAAACTCAGAGTGAATGATGCATTTGGTCGAGTGCACCACTCTTTGAAGATCTCATCTGTCCTGCTTGGTGCTGTTCCCAAACCAGGTGCAGATGTTTCTGGTCAGGAAACTCTCAATGTTACAGGTATAAAAGTTCTTAAGCACCCTTAGAGGAAGGTGAAAGTCCCTGAGACGTCTCAGGAAGAAAAGATGTTGACTGGCCTTCCTCACCAGGGAGTTGGTGTGGCAGGTCCATGACAGGCTCTGAGTGATGTGAACACCCAGATACTACAAACTCTCCACTCTCTTCACTGTCTTCCCAATGATGATGAGGGACTTGTAGTTCCTCACCTGCGCACTTGATGACGGAGGAATCTGAAGTGACTACACAGTCATACGTGTACATTGAGTACAGCCGGGAGCTTAAAATGAAGCCAATAGGAGCTCCAGTGCAAAGAGTAATAGACTGAGAGACATGTTTTCCCACCCTCACTGACTGTGGCCTGTCTGTTGACCCACTGGCAAAGTGATGAACTGAGTCCCAGATCTTTCAACTTAATTAAGTGCTTTGTGAGGATTATGGTGTTAAATGCTGAACTGTAGCCCACAAACAGTATCCTCACATAATTCCCCCGCTCATGTCCAGGTGACATAGGATTGTGTGCAGCAGATGGGAGATGGCATTGTCTGTGGAAAAATGTGTCTGGTCTGCAAACTGTAGTTGACCCATGGTGGTCAAGATGTGATGAAGTCTTTGACCAGTAACTCAAAGCTTTTCAACACAACTGAGGACAGAGCTACTGGGCGGTAATCATTCAGGCAAGCAGCCTGTGTTTCTGAGGTACAGGGACAATGATGGATGGTTTGAAAGACTACTGCCTGAGCCAGGAACAGGTTGGAGATCACAATGAACACTAAAGGTAGCTGGTAAGCGTAGGCTTTCAGGACCCGAAATGAGATGGCATCTGGGCCTGCTGTGTTCACTCTCCTGAAGGCATTCCTCACAGCGTGCTCTGCACCGATGAGAGCATTTCCCTCTCTGGTGCCCTATGTGCATGCATAGCGATTACTACTACCATTTAAAGTGGCGATGTTGGCTGCAGCTTCGAAGCAAGCATAAGATATGTTCAGCTTGTTAACCAGTGAACCATCAGCTCTTACCACTGAATTTTATAGTTTGTTTCTGTCCTCAGTCGTAAAGTCACACCATTGTAGCTGGGACTCTAGTTTCTCCCCGGAGCTCCGCTTTGCCTGTTTTACTGCTTTACACACCTGGTAGGATTCAGCCTTGTATTGGTCCATGTTCCCAGAGACAAGCTCTGTCTTGTAGGCAGCGGTGCATGATCTCAGAGCATTGAGGATTGTTTTATCCACCCACGGCTTCTGGTTGGTAAATGTTCTGATGACAGCTTTCTCTACTCTATCATCCACCAGTTTCATGTGGAATCCCACAACCACTTCCACAGACATGCTGATGTCATCAAGCTGCACCGAAAAATGTCCCAGTCTGCATTTTAAAGCGTGTCTTGCAGTGCGGCCACTGATTGATCTTTCCAGTGTGGGACCTTCCTGATGACTGGCGCTTCCAGTTTTAGCCTTTGTTTGTAAGCAGGAATAAGGAAAATTGTGGCATGGTCCAACTTTCCAAACGGCAGTAGAGAGTGTAAAAGTGGTCCAATGTGCTTGTCCCCCTAGGGGGGGCTGGTGATGTGCTATTTGAGGATCGGAAGAGTGCACTTAAGGTTGACACCAGTTCACATATGGCAATGTCAGAATTTGCGTCAGGCGGAATGTAAACAGGACAGACTGCGACTGCATTGAACTCCCAAGGAAGATAAAACAGGTAAAATGTAATAATCAGAGGTTCCAGGTTGGGTGAGCAGGATCATTTGAGGATAGAGGTGCTTGCATGGTTACACCAGCTGTTGTTTACCATCAGACACACTCCACCACCTAAGGCTTTCCCTGGGTCAATTGTTATGTTCATACGGCACACCGAACAAAATTCTGCCAGTTGTACTATGTAGTCCGGTACCACGGTGAAACAGAGGAGTCTCGGTGAAACAAAGGAGGTTCCCGGATGTCTCTCTGGAGCTTAATTCTGGCCCTGATTTCATCAAGCTTGTTCTCGATGGAATGAAACATTAGCTAGCGGGATGCTTGGCATGGAAACGTGATGTGCACGAGTCTGCAGCCGGTTCCTGCAGCTCTGGATCGCATACTTTTTCCACACCCAGGATCTATTTCAGCCAGTTTTGTTACAAAGTTTGTATATTGTAGACCAGTAGAAATGAAAGTATCTCTATCATATCTGATGGGTGTTTTTTTCATGTTGAATGAATGAAAAAAAAGACAGAGCAAAGATACATAAAAAACAAAACACAAAAGTATAAAAAGTAGGGTTGGAGCTGACCTCACCAGTGCCAGAAGAAAAGTTAAGGTGTCTCTATTACTTTTAATGTTTTTCAAACTGCTTTTTGTCCTGCTTTAGGTCTTCCCTTAATTCCTTAATTACCTTAAGCAGAGTTTAATCTGGCTGTGCTGGAGTTGCCAAGGTTCTTGGCCCTGAGACTGCCAGGAGAACAACTAATTAGTTCAACTTCATTGAAACCAAATTCTTTCAAGATGTTTCTTGATAGATTTCAGTGATGAAGGGGGAATAAAGCTCAGTTCTGGGCAGTTAATATTTAAGCTATTTTTATTTATTTTGTCTATTGATGATCTCATAATGGCTGCCAGTATTGCTTTAGGGTATCCTAATAGAATCTAAATTCCTTTCACCAGGACATTGGAGCTTTATTTCATTTCCACTCTGCCAAGTTCCACAGCTGAGATTGGACATTAATTTGTGAGGCTACATTTAAGCTGGGACATAGTTCTTGGGTCTACGGTCAAGTTCAAACTGTTTATTTGGGCTACAGTTGGGTTGGAATGTAATTTTGTTGAAAAAAACTGAACGTCTCGTCATTGCCGCCTAACAGAGTCTGACGGACAGTTCCGCCGCATGTCTCGCTGCCATTCCGCCCTCGCGCTGATCATCAGAGTCTCCATCATCTGGCACGTCCATGCTATCCCAGTTAACAATAAGGTGCACACTCTCAGACAACATCTCCAGGATTCTTCGAACCATCTGACTGGTGGTAAGTCATACCTTAGAGTCACATGGCCAGAAGCATACTCGCCACATTAAAACTCACCATAATGATAGACAAACACACATAGACTGTCCTAACCAAATTAACTGACCGGCTGCTAGCTGCCTTGAGACGTCACCTAGGTTTCTCCCTAAGCTCTATAATATTAAGGCTGTCCCCCGAACTGAACAGAAAATTAGGACAAACTAAAAAGTATGCCTAAGCAATTTAATAAATGTATTTAATCCTTGCAGTAAGCTCAGCACCCGAAATCTAAAGCTAAAATTGGGATTGTTAAACATTAGGTCACTCGCTCCTAAAACTGCTCCCGGAACGAAATAATAACTGATACGAATCTCGATACCCTATGCCTTACTGAGACCTGGATTAGACCTGATGAATTTGTTGCTCTAAATGAGGCTACACCTCCAAGCTACAATTACATACACAGCCCTGGGCTAAATGGTAGAGGTGGAGGCACGGGAACCATATATAAAAATGCCTTAAGTATGAAACAGATTACTGGGTTTAAGTTTTCATAAATTGAAACTTTATTCCTTAATTTAACTAATTTAGAGGCAAATAAAACCTCTCTGTCCCTAATAACTGTCTACAGGCATCCAGGGCCATATACAGAATTCTTACAAGACTTTAGCTGTTTCATAGCAAACTTAGCTGTTCACTGTGACAAAACTATAATGATAGGAGATTTCAACATACTTTGTAGTTTTTAGAGCATCCTGCTCTTTTTCAATTACTTCAATTTTAGATACAGTTGGCTTCACACAGCATGTAACACACTGCTGTGGCCATACACTTGACCTAACTCTCTGCATTAATGTGGATAATATAGCTGTTCTTCCCCTGTCTATGGTAATCTCAGATCACTACCTCATTACATTTGATCTGCATATCAATCAAAATCTAATAACGTCCCCTTGCTTCCATATCAAGCGTGCAATCACGTCTTCCACAGCCCATAGTTTTACTGAGAATTTTGCTGAAATATCAATCCCGCTTAGCACACCTTCTTGTCCAGCAGACTTAGATAACCTTACCACATTCTTTGAAAACTCTCTCCCATCACACTCAACTACCTTGCACCTCTAAGGCGTAAAAAGGTTACACAGAAAATGCCGGCTCCCTGGTATAATGATGAACCATGGGCTATAAAGCAAAAGACGCTTTGATTAGAACACAAATGGCGAGGGAATAATTTAGAATCTTTTCTCACCGCTGGGAAGGAGAGCCTTAGAGACTACAACAAAGCACTCTGCCTAGTAATCATCTCTCATAGAATCTATTAAAAATAACCCCAGGTTTCTGTTCAGTGCTATCTCTAAACTATCTAAGAACCCAGGTGGTGCAGAAGCACTGGTTCCTGCAAATCTCTCTAGTGAGGTTTTTATGGACTTTTTCAGTAATAAAGTTGAACTAATTAGACAAGAAGTTCAAATTAGAAATCTGACAAAACCACTTTTGCCACCGACTGAATATACACAGATACTGTCCCAACCTCAACTGTAGTGGAGAAATTACAAGCATTTAATCCAGTCACACAAACTGAACTTTCTTCACTGATCCTCTCCTCAAAATCCTCGACCTCAGCACTCAACTCTATTCCTACGCGTTTGTTTAAAGATGTCCTACCATCAATAATCGGACTTCTCTTATCAGTATTAAATTCCTCACTTAATATTAGTTACCTACTGAAAACCTTTAAATTAGCAGTTATTAGACCACTATTAAAAAAACACACCTTGATCCAACTATCGACCTATCTCTAATCTTCCATTCGTGTCTAAAACCTTAGAGAAAGTTGTGGCCCAACAGCTAGGTTCATTTCTTCAAAATAACCATCTATATAAAACATTTCAATCTGGGTTCTGTCCTCACCATAGTACAGAAAAAGTTTTAGTAAAGATAGTGAATGATCTTTTACTTTCGGCTGACAAAGGTTTTGTCTCTCTACTGGTTCTGCTGGACCTCAGTGTGGTGTTTGATACAATCAACCACACTTTACTACTGGACAGTAGTGTAAACCATTTCGGAATCACAGGAACCGTCTTATTCTGGTTTAAATCGTACTTGACCGACCGCTATCAGTTCGTAAGGGTTAATAGAGAATCCTCAGCCCTCACCAAAGTAAAATAAGGTGTCCCACAAGGCTCTGTTTTAGGACCACTTCTATTTACCTTGTACATGCTGCCTTTAGGGGCAATTAATCGGAAACATGGAATCAGCTTCCACTGCTATGCAGACGATACACAGCTTTATAACTCTAAAAATCCCGGTGAAAAACTTTAATGAAGTCCTCGATTTTATTTAATTTAAGATATAAAATACTGCACGTCTAAGAACTTCCTCTTATTAAATGCAGATAAAACTGAGGTCCTTCTTCTATGTCCGAAAGCTGCTACAAACCAACTGTAAGGTCTAATGCTTGATTTCACTGGTTACTCAGCCTCTCCATCAACTGTAAAAACCTTGGCACAATTTTAGACCCTGATCTTTCATTTGACACTCATATAAGCAATGTTACAAAATTAGCTTTTCTACATCTTCAAAAAATTGCTAAGCTATGAAGTGCATTATGTCTCCACAATGCTGAAAAACTTGTCCATGCCTTTATTACCTCTAGACTCGATTATTGTAACAGCCTCCTGTCAGGCTGCTCCAATAAAAACTTAAACAAGCTTCAAAAGGTCCTGAATGCGGCCTCACGAGAACCAGGAAATTTCACCACATTAGTCCAATATTATCCAGACTACATTGGCTTCCAATCAAATATCGTATTAATACAAAATTCTACTACTGACCTATAAAGCCTTAAATGGCCTTGCACCTGATTACCTCAGTGAACTTTTGTGTTACTATGAACCACCACGGGAACTCAGATCTCAAGGTGCTGACCTTCTAACTATTCCCAGAATTTTCAAAGCATCATCAGGGGGAAGATCATTCTCATATATAGCCCCCAAGCTCTGGAATGCCTTACCATTGTCACGGCGTGAGCCGCGGGTGAAGGAAAGGATTGAGGGGAGGACGCTGGACAGCGGAGATACTTGTTTATTTGGATTTCAATTCGAGACGCGGAGCCCAAACGAGACTCGTGGAGTGGCTTGTGCTCCTCAAAATAAAACAGGGAGAGAAAAGTCTAACTAAAGAGTCCTTCTGGCGAAATCCAAGCTCAGAAACTAAAGCTACGAAATCAAAGAAAAGCAGGTGAAGGGTTTAGCGGGTCATCGGAGGAGCACGAGCCTAGAGGGGGAAAAACAAACAGAGAGACAGGTCAACATCAAGCGAACAGGCAGGTGTTGAACAAAAAACAAACTCAAAGTAAAGTGGGATCGGCTGGGGTTTAAATAAGGGAACTAATGAGGGACAGGTGATCAGCGGAAAGAGAGACAGGTGCGAGAGGGCGGAGACGGAAAACACTAAGGGACCGAACAGAGGAAGGGACAAAAGTAAAGGGACGAACTAAACTAATACTCAGGGGACTGGGAACGGGAAGGCTGGACCGAGGATGGGGTGGTCGTCACAACCATGCAACGTTTGGGACTCAGAAACAGTCTCAGTTTTTAAATCCAGGCTGAAAACACACCTGTTTAGTCAAGCTTTCTGTATTAAAATTTTTCCTTGGTAGATGGAGGGTGTAGAGCTGGGTGGTGGTGGGTTAAGAGTATTCTTGCAATCTGGGGCTCCGGTGCAGTCGCCCACCACTCCTCATGTTCACTCAAATTGGAGTAAGTGTGCACCAGGGCCTCTGGGCGCTCTCACACCCACCCATCCCTCGGTTCTGCCCTTTCTGTCTAGGCTGCTCTAGCTAGATATGCCGGAGGGTTAACTTACACTCCTCATACACATTAATCATGCCTTTAAATTTATGCGGAACTAACTCCATCCTCTGTTTTCTCTGAGGGGAACTGCTGCACAACTGCTGGATCGATCTCCATGGGAGACTGCCCTTGACCATGCCCAGCTCCACTCGGACCAAGGCCTCTCGTTACCTATCTAGTGTTGTATTTGATCTCTCTCTCTCTCTTTCTCTCTCCCTCTCTCTCTCTCTCTCTCTCTCTCTCTCCCTCTCTTCACCTCTCTCTCTCCCCCCTTTCTTTCTCTCTTGGTTCCTCCTGAGGTTCATTCCTCCATCTGAGGGTGTTTTTCCTTGCCTCTGTTGCCTTCGGCTTACTCACTAGGGGCTCGGACCTGGACTTTGTAAAGCTGAATTGAATTGTTTAAGAGAACTAAGTGAAGACAGTGGCTGCAGACTCAGTTCCCTAATTATCAAAAGCCTTAAAAGCCCCTCAATCACCACCTGAATAAAATTCCACTCTGGAGCATGTTGGTGGTGATCCGTGCAATTATGACTGTTTCCTATGCAATTTGATACAAGGATGAAATATCAAAAAGTTAATTTATATTAGAAAATAAAAAAATAAGACCTCATCGTTGAGGCAACTGATGATCTCTTACTTCTGAGTGATGTGAGTAAAGTGGGTAAAAAACAAATTGAAGCAGGGCCAGAGGTGGACTCTCCAGCTTGGAGAGCAAACTGTGGAATAATAAAAAAGGCGTGTGTGGAGGGGGATGAAGCATAGATCCAAATTTAGAATGAATGATGACAACACAAATCCCCAAATTTCTTATTTAAATATGATAATGATAACTTATAATTATTTCTTTATTGGTTCATTGAGATATCTGTTATGTGTGCCATTAGTCACATTTCCCAAGATTCACAGTCACAGCTCAGTTCAACATCACAATTTTCCCATCTTTTGACAGTCATTAAACAGACTGATTTAGTTACAGTGCCTTAAAACTGATATATGCAATAGACCTCTGATCCTATTTCTATCAGAAAGTTTGAAAAGCAGCCACTCATTTCTTCTCCATTACTCTAATTACTTGTATTTCTCTAAAAACCTAGATGAAAAGTGAATGCCTCTCAGGGGCAAATAGTTTTGGTTTTATATTTGATTTGCTTACATTAAGTTGAGATTTACAGAAATAAATGCAGCTGTGTAACTGTGCTAAAGCGAACACGGTTGTTAAAAAGCTCCTTATTTATTTAAAATTTTTGCAAATCAAATGTTGCACTTTTGTTCAAATAGCAGTATGAAAAGTCCTAAACATAAAAGTGCACAATAAACGTCTTCTGAATTATTTAAATTTGCATATAACAATGCGAAAAATCATGAACAATTACAGAAAACCATGTGATTAATCATTGCCTAGCACAGTTATTGACACCCCTGCTGTTAATCCTTTTTCCTACTGCCCTTTTGCCTGTAGGACAGCACTTCAACTTATATAACTTACATAATATTTCACGGGGTTAGGAATACAGAAAGAGGAATCTTTGATCATTCGATCTTTGTGCAGTCTCTCTAAATTGTCCAGAGTACTTGGTTCTGTCTTATACACTCTGCTTTTCAGCTCACCATACAGGTTTTCTATGAGATTTAGGTCTGGGAACTGAAATGTCCATGGAAAAGATTCATTTTGCGTCTGATGCCCTGCGCTCTAGCAAAGTTCCCAGGGCCATTAGACGAGAAACAGGCCCACAGCATCACAGATCCTCCACCATACTTCCCATTGGGCATGAGGTGCTATATTTATACTTTGTTTTATGCCAAACCCACCTGGAATGTTTGTTGCCAAAATGCTCAGTCGTAGTCTCAGCTGCCTCTCTTTGCTGCAGACAACTAACTGTTAGCTTTGGAGAATTTTGTACCTTCCTTACTGTCTTCCTCATTGTATGTGGTGGCAAGATAAGCTCGAGTCCTCATTCAACTTTGTTCGTCACAGCTCCAGTCATTGTAAACTTTTAAATAACAGTTCTGCCTGTGGATAAGGGATTGCTTAGAATCTCGCATCCAGGAGTTGCCGAATGTTTAGTGGTTGGAACACCTTTATTTAGGCACCTTACAATAAAGGATTCGTTCCCATTTCTTTCCTTTGATCTACTCAATATGCCCAAGATAAGATATGAAAACCTGAAGAAATGGCTCATAACACATGTATGTAGTATATGTATGAGCCCATTTATATTTTTTATTGAAATCAGTCCTGAACAAATAAATCCTTAATATTTACTGCTGGAATGTGATAGACTGAAACTTCTCTGTGGCTGTGTTTCCAGGCTGTAGCCGTGATGAATGTGAGCATCAGAGTGGTGTAATATTATTGTTTGTGATGTGGAACCGCAGAACATCATGCCTCAGCATATCCACCCACCACACCTCAGAGAGAGAGAGAGAGAGAGAGAGAGAGAGAGAGAGAGAGAGAGAGAGAGAGAGAGAGAGAGAGAGAGAGA
>JBBMFX010267998.1:0-19645 GCA_037832545.1 Rhabdalestes septentrionalis | reverse complement strand
TTTCCCATCTGCAGATGTTACAATAAAATCTTTAATATGATTCAATTTGGGCAAAAAGGACTCTTTTGGTTCTTTTCTTCTTGGGAGCCCCGACACCACTTAGCATACATTGCCTTTGTCAGAATCATTAACAAACCTCCCAGGCTAGGTTAATGACTCCAGACACGGTGATCATCTTTATACTGTAACAGCACATTTGTGAGTAATTAAGCATTGGATTTCTCTTGAATACACAGACAATACATATGCTGTTGAAGAAATAAACAACAATTAAAGTGACACGTATCGGACTAAATGCTTTAACGTGGAGTGGGGTGGGGTGGTTCTGAGTTTGGAGAACATTAATAGAAATTTATTTCTGGAGTTTTACAGGTCTAGAAAAGAATTTAAAAAGTGAGGGGAAGATGAAAACAATTGAGGATTCATGATAGGGTCTTGTAAACAAGTTCTCAGACTGAACATCTCAATAGCGTGACCATTGGAATTGCTGGAAGATCTGATTTGTTTAACATTTTGTATAGTTAGTAAAAGTGCACAAAAAAGAAAATATTACTTTCCCAGAGGGACATCTGCTCATATTAATGGAGCAACATCAAGTCAAAAAGAGAACGGCAAGAAGACAGGGGGAGCAGAGCCACTAAATAATGGGATTAATGCTATATAAATAAATGGGTCATTTCACTTTTTCATGACTAGTAAGAAATAGCTATTAAGACTGCCACAACCTAAATGAAAAGGTGGTTCCAGGGTAAATGTTGCACAAACCCCAGTCCACCTTTTTTAAAGCATTGGAAATTTGCCATCATCTCCTACAGACCCACCAAAAAATTTACTTGATGCAAATAAACAAATTTATTTATCTTATCGTAAATGGCCTTCTGTCAGCATTTGTGATGGGCCAATGCCAGCCAGGACAATGCCTCAGTTAATGGGGAGTGCCTAAGCAGTGAAGGTTTCCTGCTGATTGTGCTCATACAAAATAAAAATAAAAAAACATGCATTTACCTCTGAAGCAATGACTCTTTTGAATGCTCTATTACAGAATATACAAGCCTTTCCTCTCAAGGACTGTTCCACAGACAGTGGCAATAACAGTTCTTTCAAAGTCTCTGCTTTGAAAATTGTGGCTCTGACAGGAGTCTAGTATACCTCCCAGTTCTACGCTGTCATTACCATTCGCTGTTCACGCCCACTGACCAAAGTAAACCTTTATGATGCAGCTAGTGGTTTTCTATACGCAATCCCCTTTTGATGAAACACCTCAATAAGCTGAATAAACATTTCTCACAATAAAGCAATACAGGATAAAGTTTCTTCATCCCAACCAGTATGATCAAAGCACAGATTAATACCACTGAAACGTTTTGAATCAGTACAATTAACAATGAAGCAGGATGTGTACAGCAATTTTATCACATTATTAGGTATGGTTTAAGTGGAGTTCTGTAAACCCCATTTTCAGTGATAAAATCACTCTAATTCATGATCTCAGTGGCTTATAGTTTGTATAAAACAGCAGAAAATATGAGATAATTTCAGAAATAATTCTAAGTTAATAGTATTTGCAATGAACAATAATTTTTCCAACAAATGTGATTTCACATATTTTAGAATATGGTAGTTTTGCTAAACATTTACAGATTTCTGAGGAACAAAGGGGAAAATTCCCAGTATTTTATATTAATACTAAAATGCTTTATTACCTTGCTAAGTGTACCTCAGAGGGGATTAGCAGTTTTAGGAATTGAACCCACAACCCGCAACTTCCTGATCACAACCTTAACTACTAGGCTACCACCTGCCCAATACAGCACACTCCATACGAATAGGCTCCTGCCATAAAATTATTGTATAAAACGTCAAATAAATTGGCATTTGTGATTCCACCATATGTGCACACTATTACGCTAATAAGATGTAGAAGCCAAAAGAGCTATTTAAAATTTTGCCTGGGTTTACCACTGTTTAGATCAGATCTGACTAAGACACAAACTTGGAGTGTGCAGTACTTTACTGTACTGCACAGTAAGTCATAAAGAAACTCTTTTAATTCTAAGCATTTCATTAATAATAGAGAAGGTATTTAGCTTGTTTGTTTGCTGATTAGCCTTGAAATTAATTTATAAGCCCCTAAGTAAATGAACTGAGCATTTTACTGCGTCTGTCGATTCCCTCGGAGCACAGATTTATTCAAACAGTGCAACAATCTTATAACTATTAAATAAAGTGGCATTTGCCAGACACCCCATCCAAAGAGTTAGGTGTGGGGTTAGGTGTCTTGCTCAAGGATATTGAACTTGAAGTTTTTTTGTCATTTGACTCACAGGGAAGTGTTTTACCCACATGGCTACTACCACCCCATTTAAGGAATTGTTCAACCACAAATGCTGCCAACAATTGATGTAAAAACTAGAATTCACTAATGATGTCATTTAAATGATACAAATTGGGGACTTTTTTGTTAGCAACATAAGCATTATGGACAGAACTTTCCTTTACTACAAAATTCAGTTATTGCAAAAGATTTAATAAATGTATTAAATAGAGTAGAAACAGTTATTAATATGTATAATTCCAAATGTTTAGTGGTAGTATTTGCTGCAAATCAACTCAGTCTTGTTATAATGTTTTGTAGCAGAATGGTTCAAGACTTTTAAGGTTTGTTTTATTTTTAGCTCCTCTTTGTTGTGATTCTATGTGCATTGGTATCACTAATATTTTTTGTGTGTAAACATGGGTTTAATTGTTCTGTCATCTTCTTCCTCCCCAGTCAAACCATCTTCAGCTCCACATCATATAATGAGTGCTAGTTCTCATTTCGACTCCTCCTCAACACTTGCAACTTCCTCCTAGACTGGCAAATATAAAATATTAATTCTCCTATAGCTGGGGACATACAAATGCAAACACTATTTGTCTCTAATAATAGACATCACACGTTGGGGAAAAGAGATGGGGAATGTCAATTACACCTGCAGCAGCCATCATGAGCCAGTATTAAAAATAACTTTGAGCTTTCTCCCATAAAGCTGCAATCCTTTTTTATTACCACTATTAGAAGTCTCTCCAGATAATAGCCAGAGCATACACTCTAATGCACTCTGCTGAACATTTTCAGGTGAATACAACAGATGTGGGTATTCCTATGAAAAATTACAGGCTCTAAATTTTAGGAGTGGGGTGTCCACAAGATCTTTGGTTTTAAATTCAGAGTCACAGCTTTTTCTAATGCAATTATTGCTATATAAGTAATGCCTCAGCAAAATCAAATAAATCGGGAAAATGTGCCAGGCAAAAATCAGATCACACACTCAAATATGCACTCCTGAGAAATATTTGCTTTCATGTGACTGAACAAGACAGAAACAAACAAAAAAAATTAAAGCAAGCCATGTCAACAAACATGAACAAAGTGAGGCTTTTATCTTGTAGGAAACAGGAAGTCAATGAGATCAAAGACAGAATGAGAGAAGGAGCAGTTAGCTTGGTGGCTCTCCTCTCAGCAGACTGTTCTCCATTTACATCCATCACAGTGGTGGAGATGGCTATGGAAAAAAAGCTGAGTCTTTTATGGTGCTGAGCAATTGAAAAGGGTTTGTCACCATGGGTCAACCTGGCCTTCCTAACACACACAGCGCATGGGCAAAACACAGTCATGTCCAACTCTGGCAACTGTGTGAGAGTAACAAGATGCTGTCTGTCTCCAGTGATTGTTAAAGGCCAAATGGCTGTGGATAGAAATCAAACAGCATGGAATGAAACATACATTGAGCTGGGCCTCCATCCACTGGACAGCAAGTTTTGCCAATGTAATTTACCAAGTACAGAGGAAAATGTGTCAAATGTGTTTAACCGCTTGTTACCTCTTAAATATATGCACTACAGGTGTCCAGGAGATCTGTCTCTCAAGGGAAGCATCTCCACTTTTGAATATCAAACTGCTTCTTTTTAGGCCCAGCTTCTCAGCCACTACCTGCCTCTGCCTTCCCCCTGGATTTAAAAAATATTGTTATCTATTAAAAGCAGGTGATAATTTTCAAGAAATCATCTCTATAAAGTGGCACACTTCTTCCTATTGATATCTGGGATCCACTAAGCCATCCAAGTCAATGGCAAGCACAGTAGTCCTCCTTTCCCTTCAGCTCCAACATATCATGTTAACCCCACTTCCTTTAGGAGTACCCCTAGGCCGAGCCGCATGAATAACCTCTATTAAATAACCTGAAGTGGACTGTTTGAGTTAGGGAGGTTAGGTGTTAGCTGTCAAGTAAATGCACTACTTAGCGACACTCCTATCCAGCATTTGTTGTTTCACTTAATTGCCATTGTCATATAAGAATTACATTTTGATTAGTGAACAGCAATTACACCAAAACAGCAATTAGTCATTTATTATATGTGCACTTTTTCCGTTTTTTCCTCTTTTTATTTCATTTAAATACACAACACACATGCAAGTACACAAATTCACACAGTATTTGTTTACTTGCATGTGTGTTGTGTATTTAAGTAATAAAATCAAAGACAGAATGAGAGAAAAAGAGATCATTTACAACATGGGGAATGGAATAAGACAGTGGGAGAAAGAAAATAAACAATCTTTGTCCAGAATGCTTAACTCTCTGGCATTTTACTCTTCTCTCCCTCATTTGCTACTTTATAGGTTTAATCCATTTCAGCCTGTAAAATTTTATGACTGAAATAAGGTAATTTAATATTCATTAAAAGTACCGGGCCTGTGTTCCCCCTCTGTCTGAATGAATTAACTGATACACTTGGGTAGATTAGGCAGTTGGGTTCAAATCCCATAACTCTGACAAGCATTATATTATTGCATCTTTATTTAATGGAAGTTTCATGATCCTCTCTTGCTTAAAGTCAAACATGTCTTTTTGAAAATAGCAAAACCGTTTCATGGATGAAGGCAAGAAGGTGAATGGGCATCTCATGATCATAAAGCTGAGGGATCGTAATGATTCCAGTGACTGGAAAATGGTCAGATTCCTGCAAACATGGCTTTATTGTGTTACCATTATTAGCACCTGGCTACCAAGGGGCTGAACTGGAAGAGGTTTGATCACCTGAACAATTGATGTTGCAGAGAGAGAGAGAAAGGCACAGAGAAATCAAACATGAGATATTTCAGCAGTTCTTTAACATTTACCAACTCCAAACCAGTCAGCCTACAGGGAAAAAAAGAAACAGAAAAGGAGGGAGAATTCATGTGTGTGTTTGTGAGAGAGAGAGCAAGAGAAATAGAGAGAGAGAGAGAGAAAGAAAGAGAGAGAGAAAGAGAGAGAAAATGAGGAGCGAGAAAGAGAGAGAGAGTTAGAAAAAAAAGAAATAAAAATCGGAATATGAAACAAAGACAGTGTGAAAAAGAAAGCCTGGTCCAAACTCTTTCCCCAGCCTCCTCTTGCTACCTGATGTCAGTCTTAGTCAAACAGATGTCATGCAGAATTGGGCCAAAGCAGGGGATGGGAGGTGAGGTGAAAGCAGCTTTTTCTCCCCAGTGGTGGCAGCCTGGCAGGCTCTGTCAAGGGCACAGCGCTGAGGCCCTCAAGGTGGAAGACAGGTTTGATAAGGCATGACACCTTACTTATTCATGCCCTCTTATTAGACCTCCATGCTGGCATGAGGAATCATCGAGTGAAGTTTTTTTGGTTTGCAGAGAAGAAGCACAGGTAAGTGACACAATGCCAGGATATAGCAGTGTGCAACAACAAATCCAATACAGGTTTATTCCACTGCAAACAGCTAGGAACTTCCCCCTTAAGGGTGACTTATAAATAAATAAAAAAAGTCTTCGTCATGTTTTCCCAATTTCCTGAAGCACTTATATGGGCTTTTTATCATGCTCTACACAATGCGGCCTACCTCTGGGAATTTCTTTTGACACAGTTGGGTTTGCAAGCAGTACGTCAGCTTGGACAAGGACTTTGGAATTAGAATGACAATTTGGGGCCACCACAACTACAGTAGAAAAAGCTGGAGTGTGTATAGACACTTGTCTCCCTGTCCTTGGCACTTCAATTCCACATGGCAACTCTGCCAGGTGGCCTCTTTCATGTCTCCCCACCATGCCTGGACAACTCAACATGGCAGCATGGAACATGCATTGTGTTAAATCAGAAATCAAATCAGTGGCTTATGAATCCTGTGTAGCAATGGGTCTCTAATGATGTCCATCAAAAACATTGTAAAACCTAATAAAGCACTCCACAATGCTTCAGAAGAGCAGGAAATATGTTTATGTATATTGGCAAATACCCATTTACTGCCCTGTTTATGTATGTACCTGCAAAGGACTGGCCCAACTGAGTTGTTTGATTTAACTGATGCAAAAAATTAGTTTATGTGGTTTTAGTGTTGGCTGTTTAGTGTTTTCTGAGAATGAGAATGTGTTTGTGATTTTGCTTTGAGAAGGATCTTGCAGTCTTACCTGTACGTGGGGTTCGTTTGCGACGGTCACGGAAAGCTGCGCCAGACTGCAGGGCTTCCATCAGACTGTCCATCACACCTGTCTCATCTCCCTCTGCAGGATGTAGAGGACAGAGAGAAAAAAACAGTGTATTAAAGCTTAGTCTGGCATACAATAAACACACACATGCATGTGCATGCATGCAAAAGCAAGCTGCCACACACAGGCACTTTTGTTATACTGTCATTGAAGGGGTTTTTCATTAAACTACTTTAACTAATCTAAACCTAATCCAGATTTTAACATCATTAATCTAGGTTTGTTGTTGGCTTCAGTACTTCTTTTGGCATGACATATGTCCCAACATCAATGAGGTTTCAAACTGGTTCTTACAAAAAAAATTGTTTTAATATTTTAGACAGTTCCCACAATAATATTTTTTAAATGTAATTTAATGTGATTCATATATTTTTAGTGCAGTGGTTCCTACACCAGTCCTGGAGTGCTTGAAAGCATATTTTTACTCTCCCTTTATTTGTATTAAAATAATTTAATTGATCATGCTGCAGTCAGCCATTCACTCTCTTGACTAAATTTAGCAGCAAGATCAATGAAGTCAACTGCAAAACAGCAAATCGATTCAATAGATTGTTCACAATACACATTTTGGAAATCTTGATTAAAGTAATCTGCAATGTTGTTTATAAGCACTGCTGGATGAATACATTTATAAAAGTGGAATTTAAGCTTCTTTTTAGCTGATTGGTTGATGTCATATCACTGTATTTTTTTAATATGCTATTTCCATAGCAATTGACTACATGGAAACATATCTGGCACTGTTAATAAAACTAGCCTGCAGTAAACAGAATGATGGGGTGTTTATGTCAGTTTCAGATATAATTTCCGGGTGTATGGCTTAGTTTCATTCTTAAAGCTTGGTGATATCTCAAGTGGAGTTTAAAGTAATTCCCTGTTCACACCTTATATTAGCATAAGTGTCTTGAGTGGTCCAGTTACAAGTGGACTTGGGACAAAATATCCTCATGCTTTTCTTGGTTTCAGTCTTTAAGTTTAGGTCTGATTAAAGGTGCACTGTGTTCAAAATGAAAGGCTAAAGGTTCATTGAATAAATACCTTGTTAGTTTCTAAGTTTTGATGTCTATTTTAACAGGGAAAATCCAGTAATTCTGCATAAACATGGTATTATATGACAGGGTTTTCAATGCATGCCTATTGGAAACCTTGAGTTATCTGGCATAATTACATTATTAACCATTAGCTGACAGACACAATATTAAAACCACCAGCATCAAAACTGGATCATGTTGGCCTGTTCTGCTGAATCACTTTAAGCAATGACAACATACTGCTAGACATCTGTCTGTCCAATGAGCTACAGTATCATTATATCTAATATCTAATATAGAATATTTCAGTCCCTGGTTTTATCCCAAGGATACAAGCTTGACAAAAGTGTGGCTCTGAATAAAACATGCTGTGAAAAAAGTAAAGTTGGATGTCAAAGTGATGCTTAGTGGCACTCGCAAATGCATGGAGAAAAGCTGAACTGACAGATATTCTTTCTGCAGCTTTCACAGGGGAGCTAAGTGCGCTTTACCAAGATTTAGTGCAGAGTCTGTCAATACAGAGGCTTTCTATCATTGTTCTGTTGATGACAGTGAGATGTTACTTGAAAACATCCAGGTCACTAAACTGCTAAGTGCCTCTTGGACAAATTATAGTGCGTGCAGAACATGAGGGTTAAATATCATAATGGCAATGAGACCACTGACTTGGCCTTGTTAGGGCTGAAGGTGATTTTGGTGAACCACTAGAGGTCACCCTTAGTTGTGTTTTGGGTTTTGTCTTGTGTTTGGTCTTTTTGGTTTCCTGATCACATCGGTTTTAAGGTAGAAGATTATCTGCTGCCTGTGTTAAGGGATAATTAGATTTGTTTTGAGATTGGGTGTTTTTGTGGTTAGTTTAGTATTTAAGTTTGGTTGGGATAGATAGGGGTTGTTGGTCCACCATTGTATCCTCCTTAGCCATTACCTGAGTTTCTTTATGTTCAGTTTTCGTCAAGCCCTCAAGCCTGTTTGGTTTGGTCAAGATTAATAAAGAATGGCTGTCTTTTCTGGGGGAAATGAGGGACGATGCGACAGATGGAATCATCCAGGAAGAAAGGACCAAGAGCCTACAGGAGAAAAGCCGCTCTCAAAAGGGCTGATCCTTGGGACTGTGATTCTAGCCCTGCTTTAAGTGTTAGACGTGGAGTGGTCATGGTGTTAGGCAAATGGGACCCAGTTCGGTTGTGAGCCAGTGAGGAGGAGCCAGTTTACAATGGAGAAACTGTTGTGTTGCGGAAAGTCGGAGGACAAGGGTAACCAGGGTTTATGGTGGGATGAGGGGACCCCGATTATACAACCTGAGCGGATCGTGGAACCCCGCATCCTTGACTCAAACCTGGAGGACCTTCCGCTATTACACTCTGCCTCCCCAGCTCGTGCCCGGCTCGTCTCACATGGTGAGCAATTGGCTGAACCTGCGAGGTTCACTCCGGGCGGATTCTAGGACCCAGAGGCCACCCAAGAATAAGGTCCCACTCTAGCCCCCTGTGTGGTGAGAAGTGCTGCCCATTGGGTCTATCAGACACTCTCAGCCCTTCATGCCAGAGTCTCAGGAGACTTGTGAGCCTGAACACACCACGCAAGCATGCCCCTGCAGGGAGACGGCGTGCCCAAGCAGCAAGATGTCATGCCGGAGCAGCGAGAAGGCATGCCCGGGCAGCGTGACAACGCTCACCAGCAGCAGGGAAAACCGCGTGCCACAGCTGACCCCAGCACCCAGGAGATGGCAGCAAATCCCAGTGCTCGCCAATGTTGGGAAAACAGGTGTCCTGCAGCCCACACCAGCTTCCAGAAGATGGCTGCAGCCTCCTGCACTCTCCAGTGCCGAGGAAACCTGCCTCCAGCAGCCCACACCAGCACCCAGAGAAGGGCCATAGCCCCCTACTCCAGCTTCAAGGCGCAGAGACAGGGTAGGGATAATAATAGGCATTGTAGACCTGTTTGGCCCGATAGAAGAGCCTATCAGTTCTCTGGCAGAGCCATTAAACCCCATAAACGCCCCAATAGCTCGGTTAGCTTCTCCATTAGAGCATGTAGCTTCTTCGTTGGCCACAATAGCCTTCCCACTAGCCAAAATAGCCTCTACACTAGCCCAGTTACCTACCCCTCCAGCACAGTCAGCCCTATTGCATCAGTTCCTGGCCCCTTTAATCACTATTGGGGGGCCTTTAGGTGCTACTTGGTGGCCTTTAGTTGCTACTCGGGGGCCTTTGGTCGCTAATGTGGAGAATTTAGCCTCTAATGGGGGGCCTCCAGACGCTAATGCATGGCCTTTAGCCACTTATGTGGGGCCTTTAGCAGTTGATGCAACGCTGAAAGTAAAGGGAATGGGGCAAGAAATTCCAGGAAGAGAGCGTGGCTTCCCAGGATTTTGGGGGGGGTACTGGGGTCATTGAGGGGTCTGGAGGAGCCAGAAGGGGGAGCCTTGTGCCTGAGGACATCGAGGGGCCTCCAGAATGCTCCAGTGGGGCCAGGGTTAAAGGCTCCAACCCAGAGAACAGCGAGAGGCCTCCAGTGGAGACAATGGTGAGGGCTCCAAACTCAAGGACAACGAAAGGCCTCCAAAGGGCTCCGGTGGGTCCAATAGGGAGGGCTCCAACCTTGAGGACAGCAAGGGGCCTGTGGAGGTCTCAAGTGAGGCCCAAGAGGAGCACTTCACATCAGTGGACAGTGTGGGGTCTCCAGGCATGAGCCCTGCATCAAACCCTCCCTGAGGAGGGCCTTCCCAGAGGGGGCCTGGTCTCGGCGGACAGTTATACGAAGGAGCACACCCCTAGGGGCCTCCGTCACTAAGGACAATGATGGGCTCCTGGCGGAGGGGCTCCTGGGAGGGGGGTTCATGCCCAAGAACATTGGGGAAAGTTGGACTTGGAGCTACCAGGGTAAACATGGGGTCTCGCAAGGAGGAGAGTTCCAATGTACCCACCCCAGCCATGCGGAGGGCCGGCCAGGAACGATACTGGTTCTGACGGCCTGGGGGGCCCATGGGATGCTGCCCTTTGCCTCAACCTCCCCGCCTCCACCTTTTTGGTTTTGTTTGGGTGCAACAGGAGGTGTGCTGTAAGGGCCGGGGTACTGTTAGGGCTAAAGGTGAATATGTAGGGTGACTGCTAGAGGTCACCCATGTTTTGGGTTTTGTCTTGTGTTTGGTATTTTTGGTTTCCTGATTACACCGGTTTTAAGAAAGAAGGTTATATGTATCAGCTGCCAGGGATAATTAGATTTGTTTTGGGATTGGGCATTTTGTGTTTAGTTTAGTATTTAAGTTTGTTTGGGACCGACAGAAGTTGTCGGCCCACCATAGCATTCTCCTTAGCCATTATCTGAGTTTCTTTATGTTCAGTTTTCGTCAGGCCCTCAAGCCTGTTTTGTTTGGTCAAAATTAATAAAGAATAAATTAAAGAGAAAGAATGGCTGTCTTTTCTGGGGAAAAGAGAGAGACGTAACAGGCCTATCTAATGTAGATCGGTCAGGGCAAAATTATGACTCTGTATTGTTTTCAAAACAGTAAATTAAATTTACAAAAATAATATCTTATTCATAGGATTGACTGTCGTAAGTTTTCTTATGTGTCAAGTGTGTTTGATTGTCTATTGCTTATTATGACAAAACACTTGATGAAACTTAAGGACTCCTTTGAAATCTGTTTACCGTCATGAGATTTAATTTATGTGATCATATGGTACAGAGAACACTAATGAGTTAGAATGCCCCAGCTTTTTCATAGCACTTCAGCAGACATTATTTTACACCGGCATAATTAGAGTGACTTAATGTAGAGTGAAGCACAGTCATCAGTTCTTAGTATACACTTTTTGAAATGCTGAGCACATGGACTGTGTTTTTGGTGCCTGCTTTGTCACAGAGTGTAAGACTCCAGAAATGATGGTTGCTCTGAGCAGCAGATTCAGGCATGGTAATCTATCTTCTGTTGTCTCACACATTCAAAGCAGATGACAGTCAGCAAATTGAATTTATAAACATGGCGGGGGGGTTAACATGGCTACATGATTAATTGAATGAGATGCCAAACACTCTATATCAGTGGTCCCCAACCTTTTTATCACCATGGACCGTTCAACAATTGACAATTTTACAGCGGACAGGGGCTGGGGGTGATTGTTTATACATAGATCAGTGGTCCCCAAACATTATATAATCACGACCCGGTTTAATATAAGAAATCAGGTCATTTTTTCAAAATAAAACATCGTTTAGTCTCTGGTAGTAAATAAAAAGGAAATACTGTAATATTTCTGTGCAGCCCGAGGACCGGTACGACGTGACCCACGCCCCGGTACCGGTCCGCTGCCCGGGGGATGGGGACCGCTGCTCAATATATTCAAGTGGAACTGCAACAGTGCTGTATTTTTCCTAGTGAAGTAGCACATTCTTCCTCCATATGAAATTGATTGCAAATGAAAACAAAAAATAAAATTTGAGAGGGGAACACAAAAGAAAAAAACAAAATAAAAAACCATAGCTAGTCAGTGTTATTTCTCTTGACATCATCCCACTCTTGTTTTTATTCCTGAGGCTCTAACCAGAGGCTACCATGAAATCAAAGACCTAATTCTTGCTGGATGCTACTGAAAATAACCCAGATAAAATCAAACTAATTTAACAAGCTGTTCCACAGCAAAACAGAACAGAGCAAAAATGGCTTATCCCAACCAGGTCCTCAACATTTCCAGTGATAGCCTTGCTCACAGATTTTAACCAAGACACAATTTTCACATGCTGTGTCTGCCTGTTTCTGTAAAAAAAAAAAAAAATTCCTTGGCGTTTGTTAGTGAGTTTCACCCAAAGCCTCATCCTCACCAACCAGGACTGATGACATTCACAGGTTGATTGCTTAGGGGGCAGGTATAAATTTATTAAAGGTTTTCAGAGACTTAAACAGCTTCTTGGTCATTTCTTCTTCTTGGAGACCTAGGCATCATGGCGGGCACATGACACTCATCCTACTTCTTGTTTAAATGTAGCTCAATTCATCATCTGTAATGAGTAGAGCATGGGAACACTGGAAGGCTGGAATCAGAGGAACATTTTCATACACATGGAAGCAAAATTACTGAATTGGGAAACATGCTCTCAAGTGACCTAAAACTGTTCCATTAGCAATGTCCAGTTGCGCTACACTTCCAGAGGAACTAGCCAGATCTCTGCTCTCACCATACACAATGGAGAGAAACTGCCTGAGAAAATGGATTACTGTACTCTTGTTAGCCCAGGACATGCTAGTTAGATAAGGAAGCAGAATTTGAGGATTAAACTGTGAAATTATTAAAAAGACTTAAGGTATCATTTGAAAAAACATACTCTCTGTTATACTTTGAAATGATAAAACTCAGGAAGGCAGAAAAAATGGCTACTATAAAGACACAAGACAGTAGGCAAAGTTCGTCATCAAAGGGAAGTACAGGTATATTAAAGCCCATACAAAGCAATCCAAAGTTCAAGAAATGGTAATCCACATGAAAACAAGGCAAAGGATAATCCGGGGAACAGGGGAGAAAAGTTCATGAGTGGGATGTTGGCCTAGTAGATAAGATACATGCCCCTGGACTAAGAAGTCATGCCACCATTTACCATTCCACCATTGGGTTCCTGAGCAAGACCCTTAACCCAAGTTGCTCCAGGGAGACTGTCCCCTGTAGTTAGGGAATGGAAGTTGTTTTGGATAAAAGCATCTGTTAAATGCTGTAAATGTAAATGTAAAAATAAGTGAGCGAGGTTTGCGAGTAACGTCCAAGTTTAAATCCTGAAAGATTGTTTCCATGTGCAAACAAGTGGGGTGTGATCAAATCAACCTATTGATCGCGGGGTGTTTTGGAAGGTGTGTGTGACTGGGGCATGACTGCACGTTGTGGCTGGGATTCCCGAGACTGCCATCGACTTGTTCTTACAATAGGTGCTGTACTTGTTTGTCATTGCTTTGTCAACAAATCAGGTGGTACCTTGTTCCACAAAACACAAGCACAACCTACCACTAGATTTGCCAAACAAAAAAAATAGTGCCATGCAGAGGTAGGACAAACAGGCAGCTGAGGATAAGGTGGTAGGGGTTTAGTATCCATTATTATGGGAGTGCATAAGTGTCTATGACATCAACACAACTGAAGGACAGTGCCATTAAGAGGACATGAGTCGTAAAACCAGCAAGAAACTCAAACGAGCAGGCAAGGTGCCATTTAATTACTTCTCCAATTTATGTGTTCTGTCCACTCCTTCTCCCACGGCCATCATCCTTCATTTATGTCTCTCTGCTAGTGTATGTGCGATTGAGTGCTGCATACACATGACTTTTTGGCAACTAAACCAAATCATTAGGATTACAAGGAGAGGGCTGGTGAAGTACGGCATGCCAATGAAATATTCTAGACAAAACACATCTCATGGTGTTAAATGGAACTAGAATGGCATGACTACCATGTCAGAACAGGATGTCAGAACAGGATGAAAAAAGGACACAGATAGCTGTTTAAAGATCCACATTGAAGTGAATTCCCCAGTAATTCCCCAAGAATTCCCCAATTAATCCCAGATTTTGCAGTGTGTGATATAATACATTTATCAATCATATACACTTACAAATAGCTTTCATGACCCTGAGTATGTTCATTATGGCAGTGTTAAAGAGCACACATTTACCCACATTAAAGAAAACTAGAAATGTCCATGGATCTAAATAAAATAAATTAAGACAAACTGAAAGTCAGCTCAGTCACATAGGAGTGACATTAAGACAAGTAGCAAGCTATTACCAAGGGTGAAAATGATAAAAACTAAAAAGCTATTTTAAAAAGCCAAAAAACCCTATGTATATTTTAAGACTCACTTCCTTATGCAATTGCTGTAACAATGCTGGACAACAACACAGGATTGACTGAGAGCTAAAATCCTGCATGCACAGAATATACTGCTTCTAAGATTCTAAGTGCTCAATGTATGTTTCTCTTTTAAACTGAGCACAGAAACAAGTGTACATTGAACTGACTTGTTACTGCTTTGTATAATTTGCTGCAATGGAATTACAAAATAAGTGAATATGAGAACAACAAATACCACTTTTGAAAGTGGTGACTGTGGGTGAGTACTAAAATATTCAAAGGTCCACTTTTTTCCCTCCCTCTTCCTAATTATTGTTGAACACATTTTACCCCATCTGTTGCCCTGTGGAAAGTCACCTGTGCAATTAACCTTGTGCACAAAAAAAGAAAGATATACTGCATGTTGGAACCAGATTTCCAGAGTTCCTCTACTTGCCTGTTGTGACATTTTTCCACAAAAAAAGTAATCTTCTGTCTGTCTTTCTGTCTGTCTGTCTCAAACTCCCTCTCAGTGCTATCACAGATTAACAGCACGAGCAGCAGAAGAGAGAGAGAGAGAGAGAGAGAGAGAGAGAGAGAGAGAGAGAGAGAGAAATGGGGCCACTTCACTCAAAGAGAAAGAAACCCAACCATCAGCAATTGAGTACAACAGAGTGACCCAGAAAATAAGGAAGAAGATGTGGCACCAGACAGCCATTTTGGACCTTTTTGCTGGAACAGCTTGATGCGAAAACCAACTTATGTCTGTGCAATTTAATTAGGGAAGCTCGCACAGCCCATCCTGCAGCAGAACACTCCTTGTCCACATTAAGAGAGGCACCAGGAAGTCTGGACCTCTGAGGAGAATGATGGGAGTGGTTCAGAGGGGTTAAGTGAAGGACTAAGATGGGCATTAAGATGAGATGATTAGCTGGCGCTGGCCATGATGGCAGCTACCCAATCCTGGTCTGCTGTCTCCCTCATGTTTGGCTGATGCCGTTGCCTGGGAGCGAATGGAAGTAGATTTACTGGCATGGTTATTTGTAGTCATGGCATAGAGAGAAAAAAAAGGCTGGATACATGAATAAGTAAACAAACATAACAAAAATAAAGCTTCCATCTGGACTGATGCTGTGAGGCCACATGCGAGGAAAGAGAGCAGCTTGAGCTCCACCAGCAGCTCTGCCTGTTTCCTCAACCCTCCCTCTCTGTTTTCCTCATTCCGATCTGCAATATACTCTCAGGCCAGTACCAAAAACACGGGTGTTTATTCATCAAAAGCTGTCTCACAAATCTGCTCTGCTATGAAGCTGCTACAATTTTAGCTTGAAGCCGTGAGGACAGATTCTTGTAAAAATGCAATGTGTAACGTAACGCATACATTATGAAATGCATATCCTAATAGCAGTCCTCTTTGTGTTATCATCTTGTAGATACTGCATGATTTTTTTCTTGCTTGATTTACCATGTACCTTGTTAGATTGAGTTAAGATAATCTGAGAACTCAACACATAAATCAGATAAACTGAAATAGCAATGTGCCAAAGGAACACCCAGAGGGAAAAAAGGCAAGCCTACAGTGCAAAAAGTCTATATGACAAACTAAAAAAAAAAAAAAAAGAAAAAAAAAATTATAAATAAAGTTATTATTTAGATGGTATTCTGTTAAAGTTCACTTAATTCTATAACAAGAGGGCTCTTTAAGTCAAGATCAGCATGCTGTTAAGTTTCAGTGTGAGTGTATGCAATGTATATTGTCTGTGGTGTTTCCTGAAGAAAGAAAATTTACACTCAGTGTCCATTTCATCATGTCGACTCCATACACACCACCAGTCTTCCTACTTGTGCCCACTCACATGAGTGATCAGGGAGTTTACATTTATGGCATTTTACAGACGCTCTTATCCAGAGTTACATACATCACTGCTTAAATAGTCTACATCTGTTCTTTATACCTGTAAATCTACATTAAGATCAATGGAGAGAGGGAGCTTGTTCCACCACTGGGCGGCCAAGACTAAAAAGTCTCTTGGCGCATGGCATCCTCTTCTTTTCAATAACGTAGGTTCCAGACGAGCAGTGCTTAAAGCTCTGAGAGGACGAGAAGTGACACTGCTTGATCAGTGCCGATAAGTAAGTATAGTGCAAGTCTTGGCTTTGAAGGCAAGTGTTAGGGTTTTAAAAATTATGAGAGCGGCAACAGAGAGCCAGTGAAATTTCTGTAGTAGAGGCGTGGAGTTCTCAGAACAAATGATGAGGTAGTGGCTCAGTGATGGATTAAGTGAGATCCAGAGAACCTTTGTTCACATGAAGCAAGCCATACAGAAGAACAACTATCAGTGCAGCACTCAGGCCTGTATACTGCAAGTTAGAAAGCCAAACAGCACCTTAAGGACTCCCAGATTATGGTAAATTAAATCCTCTGGGCCCGGTTTTTCAAAAGTAATCCACTAGGATTTTGGATAACTGATTGGATCACATAATCGGATCAGATCACTTTGATCCAAAAAATCTGGATTAAACTGATCCCATCAGAAGGCTGGATTCAGTGTGGATTTCATGCCCAAAATGTAATGAAAACTTTAAAAATGTATCAAATAATAATATTTGGATCATGCCATATCTTACAAGATATCCTATTTATTCATTCAGTTTTAATTTTATTATTTTGTTCATTCATCAGGCTACAGTGATTAGGTAGGCTTTAACGTATTCAGCCTTTCAGTATAGGCCTACAGCAAAGTTGAAAGAGTTTGGCCTCATAAAATAATCCCCCAAACAACTGTCAAAATTGACCAAAAAAATACATTTTATTCTGTCACTAACTGATATATATATTCATCACAATCGAATATATTTATGTTTTTAGAACACTTATTAGTGATGCATGCAATTATTACAGAATAACCAAAAAAATGCATAGAATGGCAATCACTGATTTTCAAAATCCAAAACAAACCCAAATCAGAAATAGTGTCTAACTATTGCGTCCCTTGTTAAACGTCCTGTTTGCTCGTTCTGGCAGAATGCAGGAGGTTGGTCAGGGTCTCCAAGGGGCTCAGGTGCATCGTTGTCAGCACAGAGTAGGACATTGCACTTAGTAGCGTTGTTGTGCAGGACAATACAGGCAAGGGTTATGTTGCATGCTTTCTGTGGTTCCACTCTCTTTTTGTAGACATGCAAAGCGCCTCTTAAGAACTCCATTTAAGCGCTCAATTCCACATCTTGCTCTGCAATGAGCAGTGTTGAAACGTGCCATGGTAGGAGTGGGTAGGCACTGTCTCCTAATACTATGCCATCTGGTCGGTTGGTTTGGAGGTCTCTATATAGAGCGCTCTCCCTCAGGATCCGTGCATCATGGACAGACCAAGGCCACTTGACACCACAGTTGGTGATGATGAGGTCAGCATCACACCCAAGTTGGATGCTGTGCCTCCCCTCTCTGCTTATAAACTCCCATTCATCCTCACGAGGTGCTTGTATATGCACGTGTGCAGTCGATTGCTCCAATAATATTGGGCATCTTCCCCAAAAGAAAAAAGCTGCACTTGGCCTGCGCAATCTGGTTTTCCTTTGGAAAATAAACAAATTCATTGACCAGGCTGGCCAGTGCGATTGACACATCTCTCACCACATCACACACAGCTGATTTCACCACACCCATATAGTCACCAACAACTTGATAGAAAGTCCCACATGCATAAAATCGGAGAACAATGAGGATCTGGCCTTCCACAGACAGAACGTGACTCCTTTGGGTTCTGTGTTGAAGTTTTGGCCTAAGAAGGTTCACAAGGTACTCTATATCAGCCTTCCCAAATCGAAACCGGACATACAGCTCCTCAGTTGTGTATTGTTCCAGTGGCTTGGTACGTTCAACATACATCCTTTGACGGTATCCCCTCCTAGCAAAGTGGTGGTGGCGGTGGACAACACCTGCCATTTCACTGTCTCGCTGTGAATCCTCTGAGAAAGGCTGATTTATATGGCTGTGTAATTGGTCTTTTCATACACACCTGTTACAAGTGATTCGTTTTGGCTTGTGTTCAATTGAGGCAATTGGACCCAAGGCCTATAAATGATGAACAATGTTCACTATAGTAAAACAATGGAACCATGGACTCAAGAAGCTGTCACTTCACTGCTGCTGAAACCAATGCACTACTAGAGGGTGTTCGGTGTCATTATGGAACAATAGTGGGAAGTTTTAATTCTGCTAAGGATACAAAAAGGAAAAAAAGGAAAATGATGTTTGGATTTTAATCACAGAAAATGGGAATGCCATAGGGTCTGGCTAGAGGAGGACCACAGACCAAATCAAATTGCAGTGGAAGAATTTTAAGGTCAGGGCAACAACGGAACATGCTGAAGCCAAAAACCCACAAACAGGCAACAAGCCCTTTAAGTGGGGAGATTACACAGATGTGGTACTTGACATCATTGGAGGTGAGCTCTCCATGGTATTCAAGGTGTTGTAGGGGATGGTATGCCGCCTTGGATTGAGGAGCAGGAGGAGAATCTGCCAGTTTCTCCTGAGGCTGATCCAGAGAGCGTATTTATATTGAATCTCAGCTCTGTTCCTGAGGAAGAAGCTGGATCCTCATTGGTTGAGCCAGTGGTTGTTGCCACAGGATCTCAGAGGAAAGGCTTGAAGCGCCCTTCATCAAACAAAGATGATGATTACAAGGCACTTCTGCAAAAAGATACTGAAAGGGCAGAGGAACAGCTTCGTCTGGCAGAGGAACAACTGACTCTGACCAAACTGCAGCAAACCAAGGCCAGACTTGAGATCCGCCTCCTAAAGGCTACGCTTAGTCTCTCCACATCAGATGAGGAAGTCTGAAATTATTGTGGGGTATTTGTCATCTATATTTGAAACTTGTTATAAATATCCTCAATGTACAGTGTTTGTGTTGTACGTCTCAGATGAGCGGACTTCTGAGAATGGGGTTGGGTTTTTCTTGTTTTTAGTTTTTTTCTAAATGTGTGTGTTTCCATTTCAAATAGAAATAAGCTTACAATGACTCCACACTGGCTAGTCTACTTGTTGCTCTTTACATATCTATAGTTCTACATTGTGATTTTCTATCCTGTTTGAGCACTGGTTATCCAAGTTCCTATCCAAATCAGATTGATCCAATCCGATGTTGCTTTGAAAAACTGGCTCAAAAGTAAGATGGATGACGTCACATTTGTCAAAGTCAAGGCCCGCGAATGAATTATCTATGGCCCCCGGGATAATATTTGATTAGTATTAGAACCGGCCCGCTGGCTGTAGCCGC
>JBBMFX010267784.1:0-19657 GCA_037832545.1 Rhabdalestes septentrionalis | reverse complement strand
GAGAGAGAGAGAGAGAGAGAGAGAGAGAGAGAGAGAGAGAGAGAGAGAGAGAGAGAGAGAGAGAGAGAGAATAAAAGGGACAATCACTGACCTTTTTTTCACAAGCAGGACTGAATAATTTACTGCCTGTTCTGATTAAGCCTGACCAACATGTGCAGACAGAGAGAGAGCGAGCTCGACCTGGTAATGTGACTGAAAGTGAAGTGTTCTCTGGCTTGCAAACAAATTATCTGATGTACTGATCCAGAGTCAGAGCTGAACAATTTTCATAAACCTGTATATTTAATATTACACTCTTCAGGCTCCACCCACCAACAAGTTTCCTACGACTGTGAACCGGTCTAGTACTTGGTACATTTAATCAAAAGGCACAAATATCTTCATTTTGCACAATGCATCCACACATCAAGACATGTTGGACTGTACAAACACATAGCTCTTTTTAATGTACGCATATTTGGATTTATTGAACAAATAGCTCTATTTAATGTACGCATATTTGGATTTATTGAACACATAGCTCTTTTTAATGTACGCATATTTGGATTTATTGAACACATAGCTCTATTTAATATTACTGTCTACTGTAAATGCCTCACAGCATGTTTTTACACTGTCCCTGATGTACCTAAGAAAAAAACTGACCTCTTGTCTTTTTATACTGTTGTCTTTTTTGTTATCTTTTTATACTTACACTGTGTGTAAACTTAATTACATGTTTAAACTGTGGGCTCTGAGCCTTGCTGTTCAGTTTTTTCTGTGTACATGTAAATAGAAAAAAGTTATAATTAAAGTTCACTTTCATTTTCACTTTGAGTTATTACATACCTACTGTTGTGAGGAGAGGCGAATTAAATGCGTTTGTTGACAAAGCTGTGAGCGGTTAGTGGGCATAGTTGTAAATAGGTGGAAGGTGTTGCTGGGAATAATTACTGGGTGAGATGTTAGCAGGTTGGGGTGTGGCTGTGAGTAGTTAGTTGGCATGTCTGTGAGGAGGGCTGTGATCAGTTAGTTTGGGAACCATGAGCAGTTAGTGGGCAGCACTGTGAGCAGTTAGGGACTGGGACTAAAGTAGCTACTGGGCAGGGGCTTTAGAAATTAGCAGACTTTCTAAGTCTATCAATCAATTCAGGCCTGATTGAAG
This sequence comes from Rhabdalestes septentrionalis, assembly GCA_037832545.1. Taxonomy (NCBI): domain Eukaryota; kingdom Metazoa; phylum Chordata; class Actinopteri; order Characiformes; family Alestidae; genus Rhabdalestes; species Rhabdalestes septentrionalis. The sequence goes on along the minus strand of JBBMFX010267784.1, from coordinate 18,513 downwards.
GCCTTTAATCTAAGAGGAATAACTGTCTAATTAATAACTGGTTGTATTATGAGGATGTGTACATGATTCACTCCCTTCTGCTCATGTTGGAAAAACAGATGTAGATGATTCATAATAATTTGTTCACAGTGGATGTTAATGATGCCCAGAAATCTCCACCAGCATCTGGACCATCATCTAGCCCTTTTCAATTTACCAAGACTATCATAGTATTTATTTTTCAGTCATAAATATTTAAAAAAAGGAAATTTAGTTTGTTTTTTCAACATTTCAGAAGGACTTAGATCATCCAGAGTGTGTTTCATGTGAAACGGTTCACTGTAGAGCCTCTGATTTCTTTACAGTTGAGGTGAATGAAACCAGACAATCTCCAAGACAGTGGTAGGAGCACAGGGGGCAATGGGATAACAGAAACAACAGTGAGCAGCAGGGGCAGTACAGCAGGAGATGGTAAGGTACAGCAAGGGGGACTAAGTTACAGCAGGAGGACCTAAGGTAGACCAGGGGAACTAAGGTACATTTGGGGAAATAAAGCACAACAATGAACAGATATTTATTTATAGCTTTTACTTATTTCTACTTCATATCAGATTAGATTTTTTTAACCTGGCTCGCAGATATTCTTAGCTAGATTTTTTTTTTTTTTGTCGTTTCAGCCTGCAACTGTCTTACCTCACCTTCTAGCCTTTTTTTTTAATCAGTGTTCCACTGCACTTCCAGGTAAAAATTGGCAAATAATTAGGATGCAATTACCGCTGTTTATATTAGCCTGATAAAAATAGATTTTATGATAGTCTCATAGCCATTAGGGTGAAGGAGCACAAAATCCAAAGCCAGTAATTACCGTCCCGTGACCTAACGAAACTAAACATGTGCATTAAAGCGTGGGTTATGAAGCCTGTAAAATGAAGGCTGCCTCTGTGGTGTTTTAAATATGTAGGTGTGTGTGTGTGTGTGTGTGTGTGTGGGTGTGTGTGTGTGTGTTTGTGTGTGTCAGAAAACAGGACTGTGGTTCACTTTAAAACTGATGTGGCGCTTTTTTAAACACTACTACTGCTATTGATTTTTTTTAATGGAAATCATAAATCATTCCATGTGTGCCAAATAAAACAAAAGATCCGGGTTCAAGCCCAGCGTTCCCTATCAACCTCAGCTTTGGTCGACTGCAGGAATTTGGTGCTTGACAGCCTGGTCTGATTCACCGTCCAACTCCAAAGCCTTTCCTGCTGTTTCCACCTAATTCTGAATGTCTAAACCTGAAAATGCAGAACATCTGGCTGGTGCTTTGTTAGGAAACAGCAGGACAGCACTCATCTCCAAGCACCTGTGGCACTGTCCAGTTTTGCATCTGCAGGAGTGAGCTTGACAGCTGGCTGGGGTTTAAGCACAACAGAACCATGAATGGAGTGTGATATGACATCAATGTAAAACCATTTTGCTGAGGTTTATTAAGTCACAATGGATCTCAGATCTAAACCAGATACAAAAATCTCAAGTCAACCAGAATGAGGAATCAGGATGAAATTTTCTTCCCTAATCTGACACCTTTCAAGTGGAGCTGGGAGTTTGAGCGGCCAATACATGATTTTATGCATTGTGATATGACCAGAGCATGAAAAGTTAATTTCCGGAAGAAATAATGAATCTCACTAGCTCTGGGTCATCTGCAAAATCCTGACAGATAAAAATCTCAAAAAGTATTTTAGTTTTACACAGTTTGAAAATATATTGACTTTGCATTTTCTGTACTGGCTTATTATATGCTGGTCAGCTCTGACTTTAATTTCTGAGTATAGGTTTCCTTCCATAGCCCAATGACCTGCACATCAGATGGACTGTAGATGATAACTGCCTCTTAGGTGTGTATGTGTGTATGTGTGTGCGTGTGTGTGTGTGTGTGTGTGTGTGTGTGTGTAATTTCAAGAAACCTGAGTAAAAGTGACGGAATAAATTCAGCAAGGAGATAAACAGAGCTCCCTGTTTTCATTAATTGAAAGGTCTCTATAGTGCTTTATAATATTCATATGACTGATTTAGTTGTTCCAACAGATTCATACATTTTTAATGACTGCCTGATATTAGCAATCTATTTTTAAATCCTTTTTATTTACATGCCTTTAGGGGTGACATGGTGGGGCCGTGAGTAGTGCTTACATTGATTTTACAGTGAGAAGGTCCTGGGTTTAATTCCTGAGGATCCATTCTGTGGAGAGTGTAAATGTTCTCCATGAGGGTTTCCACTAGTTACTCCAAGTTTCCTCCAACAGTGTAAGGAACTGTATATCAGGTGAAATTCAACACTTTTACTCCCACCAACATGGTACCTTCTGCGTTTATACCACACTGGCCTGCCTCTCTTTTCAAGATATTAATGTATAAATGCTGATCTTTTAGCCACAGGATTACGATTAGATTAGAATAACAATGATTAAAATGTAGTGTTATTGTGCAAGTACATCGAAATAGTATTTTCTTTGTCTCATCAGAAATAAATCATCTTCTAATTTAGAGATGATTGAAATCTGACTGGTTTCCCAGTTATTAAGTTTAGACAGAAGTTATCTCACTGTTCTCATCGGCTTCAAGGTTTCTCTATAAGAACCTTATGGATCTCAAAACTGACTTTGGTAGTTGATCCTTGAATGTGATGATACTTGAAAAGACACATTTCAGATGTTGTACAGACTCCTTTGTGAGACATCCAAATTTTCTTTTGATTATCACACAGATCAACACACCTTCAACAAACCTGTCCCTCAACAGAAGAACCACTTCTGTTTCTGTTAGTGCAGACATAGTGACTTGCAGCTATATATGCAGTAATTTAGCTTCAAATTATGGTTAATGTACAAAAATCTAGTTTACCCAATTTATCCGTTTACTTCCTTTCTCAATCAGATTCAGAAACCACATAAGTAAGTGTGTTACAGATAAATGAAGATATGATGATACCACCATGCTTGATGGTGGGCTTCCTTTACTTGTTATCCAGAGTAAAGGGAAATGGAGAATCCGACTCAGTTTTGGATCAATATTAGATTGCAATCATTTCCTCAATTAGCTCCTGAGAAAGAATCTTTCTCTAATCTCAGCCTGGTCCCAATTTTTTAAATGTTCTTTCTATTTTCACACTCATTTGTGAGACATCCAAGTTTTCTTTTGGATCTCAATATTTATCTGGAGATCTCATTATCTGAGACAAATAAAGATCAGATTTGTGAAAGAAGAGGAAGGACATTTTAAGGTCTTAAATTGGGATCGTGCTGAGATTAGAGGAAGGCTCATGAGCTGTTTGAGAAAATGGATAAATCTCATACTGATAAACAGAGCACAGCTATTTGAAGAAGACACACTTCCTTTGAATCTGGGGCGCACAGTAATAATTAATATATGAGCTAAAACAAACCCATTTGAAGATTTAAATGCGACCTCGGTTTATGGATTAATAGGAAGGAACTGGATGACTATTTAAACTAAATTTACAGGTCAAAGGACCTGATAGGCAGGTGAGGAGTTCCTTCAAAGAGAGTGCATTTACTGCCCCTTAGTGGACACCCAGGCCAGCACATCCACTGTGGATGCAGACACATCTCACAGATTAACACACCTTCAACAAACCTGCCCTTTGACAGAAGAACCACTTCTGTTTCCACGTTAGTGCAGACATAATGACTCCGGCGTTTTTCTTCCCCACCCTGACGCGAAGAAAGAGCTCCATTCAGCTCAGATTAGAGGGGGAAAAAAGAAAAGCAATTCATTGTCTGGACGCACAAAAGGTGCAACAAAGCGGCATGGCCATCTGATCCGGCCGCCTGCGAGCCGGGGGCCGCCACGGAGGCCTGAACGCAACAACAGCACTATTGTTGGAGGACGCTAATGAAGGCTAATGTTTCCCCATTAGTCTGATCTCCAGCCTGCCATGCTGCTCCAACACTGGGCTTCCAACATCCATCAGCCTGGGGAGGTGCAGGGGTGAACCGGGACAACCATAGCTAGATGAGGGTGGAGGTGGTTTGGAAAGAGTGTGAAACTGGCAGCTAAATATGCAGTAATTTAGCTTAAAATGATGGTTTAGGTACAAAAAACTTTAATCAGATTCCTTCAATCAGATTCAGAAACCACATAAGTGTGTTACAGATGAATAATGATGTGATAATAACACCATGCTTAATGGTGGGCTTCCTTTACTTGTTTCCCAGAGTAAAGGAAAATGGAGAAAATGACTTTTTAATCTCAAGCCTGTTTCTCCTAGACTGAGCTCAGTTTTGGATAAATATTAGATTGCAACCATTTTCTCATTCAGCTACTGAGAAAGAATCTTTCTCTAATCTCAGCCTGGTCACTACTTTTTTAAATGTTCTTTCTTGTTTCACACTGCTCTGATCTTTATTTGCCCCAGATTTACCACAAAAACCATTATCAGATCTTTCCAAAAACGATAAGATCCAAAAGAAAACGTGGTTGTCTTACAAGTGAGCCAGACTCAACTACCAAAGTCAGACATTTTTGAGATCCATAAGCTTGTTGAAGAGAAGAAAAATGAGAAGCTGATAAAAACAGTAAAAGAACTGGTATTATGAGTTGATATTTTCCCCTCATTCTTCCTAAAGCGAGGTGTAAGAGAAACAAGTCAGACTTCAGTAATGTCTGAATAAAAAGATGCATTTTGCTGCATTTAGGAAAATGGAAAGAGTCCAATCTTTCCTTCCAACTGTCGCTTTAAGAGTCCAATTTCAGGGTCTCTGGGTGCAGGATGTTGAGGTCAAGAGCCACACTGAAAGGACGGAGAAAAACTGGCGCATGATGACCAGATGGGGGCAGCAGACGAAAACATTCCCACTGATACTAAATGAAAAAAAAAGGAAAACGCTATCAGGTCCAGACGGACAAGATCTTTTCCGACCGTGTAATAAATCCAGCTCCAGTGTAAGATAAACCCTTTGCGCTGAACGCTCTGATGTAAACAGACCCGGCCTTATGAGTACTGTATGTGTAAACCCTTTTTGAGTCAACAAGGGATCATTCCAGCATGTGTTCATTCCACAGCTATTAAACAAGACTGCATTTCTTTGTTTTCGCTCTAATTAGCTTCCTCTAAAGGGGGTCTGGATGGATAAAAGCTAAATAGCCAATCCTTCCACACGACCATCACTAACTGTCAGCGCTAACTGGGTCAAGGAGATTCTTTAGGGAATAGGACTCCAACAAAATTATATTTTGGTGAAGAAAAACTCTTTTCAATCAAGGCTTACTTTGCAAAGAAATGTCTCTTTTCATTGCCTGATCAGAAATAAATTGTCTTCTTATCTGGAGATTATTTAAGTCTGACTTGTTTCTCCTAGGAATAAAAAGCAAAAGCAAAAAAAAAGACGACATTTCTTTAGTTGTTCTCATTGGCTTCTTGGTTTTCTTTTATTTAACAACCTTATGGATCTCAAAACTGTCCAACATTGTTATTTTTAAGACCTGAATTTGATCACTAAGGCAGATGTCAGATGATGTACAGGTTCATTTATGAGATGACCAAGTTTTCTTTTGGATCTTATGGTTTGTCTGAAGATTCTCTGAAGTGAGACAAATAAAGATTAGAGCAGTGAAAGAAAAAAAGATCTTTTTAAGACCTTAGAATGGGATCTTGGCTGAGATTGTTTATGCCAATTTTAAGAAGTATGAGAAAATTCTGTCCTCTGGGTAGCTAACAGGGGGTCGTGATATACACACTACCAATTAGCATGGTGCTAATAACATGCTAGTTGGTCCATAAAAATGGGACAAATGTCCCACTTCAGTTTGAGGCCGATTATTTAACCCATTTAATCCCAACATTTTTCCAGGAAAATATGTGCATGCATTTTACTCCTTAGACTTCCCTAACACACAATATTTTTTCATTTCATGTTAGTGAAAAGTAGGTTTTGTACTCTGCAACAGTTGTTGCCAATGGGAAGCCACATAGTCTAAATGTCAACAAATTCTTCAATTTGACCTATTTACACCCACAACATGGTACATGGGTAGAGAACCCCCAGACCCTCTGTGACCACTCACACGGTCTGATTCTCCACCCCGATCTACTACAAATATAAGTAGTAGACTCTTTAAACATCTATATTTAAATATTTCTATTAATTGAGGTTTTGCAAGATTGAGACAGACATCTGTTTCCAGAGGTGCAGGCAGGATGTAAAGGGGTGTGGCCATGTCTCCATTCACACAAGTCAAATGACATTGATGCAATTTAGAGGAGACAACCTTTTTTTTCCTTTTTTTTTACTTGCATAAGCTGCCCAAAGTAAAACCAACAATTTTAGAGCTTCCAAAATAATAATAAAAAAATGACAACAATTGTTGCCTATGGAATTAAATTGGTTATTTGCACTTCATGTTAATCAGTGGGTTATAGGCATTTTTAGTTACATTAGCCTCAAAACTAACAAAACTAAAGAGGTCCATATATTCACACCAAACATGTCTTTGCTGACGGACAACATTTTGGATATAAAATGTTATTTCATGCTAAACTACAGTCCACTTCAACCCTTGTATTATCAATGCATGTTAAAAGTTCCCTTTGAACTAAGCAGACCATTTGTGTTACTGCACCTTTAAGATTCATGTATGTAAATATGCTCCGTCCTGATTGGCTGCCCCTATAGCAATTCATTCAAAAAGTGCTGGCTGTAACACTTCTTATAACTATGCCTCAAATGGGCAAGGTTTTCACGGCTTAGTTTTATATAGTTCATTTAAAAACACAGTGAATGTTAGACTTATAAATCTGATTTATTTTAAAACCAGATGGGGAAGAAGAGCTCAGTCTTTTCTCTGCCTCGCTTTGTGTCGTGTGACCAGCTGTCTGCCCAGAGTCGGATCCAGCAAATAAAACGTGATGATTTACAAACGGTTAAAAGATGCTAACGTGGTAACACATCCGCACGCCCACATAGGAAAACACTGGGATGCTCAGACACACCCGGCTGGATAAATAAACACACACACACACACACACACACACACACACACGCACCGGAGGCCTCTGTCTGAAGCAGCGGGTTCACAACCTCTGCTTTCATGGCATTTACAGTAAAAGCACCACTTTCCGTGCCACAGAGCGGAACAAGATTTCGGTTATTCAATGAAGAGCAGTTCACATGTGCAGTGAGTCATGATTTATTATGGAATTATGTTTGTCAGGTTTGTTTAGGGGGAAACATTGCTGAGGGATATATGTTACTGCGGCTGGAAATGTATACCTAGCCTTGTGTACACAGTGTCATTGTATCCATCACACATTGTCCATTCACCACACGTTAACTGAATATACAGTAAATGCAGTCAAAGTGAAGTCAAAGGGACTTTATTGTCATTCAGACTATACGACAACAAGGGCACAGCTGAAATTGCTAAAATTGCATTTTTCAGGTCCAGTGTGCAAATAAAAACATAAATGCATGTAGGACAAAAGGTAGAGTTAATAGACAGCATAGACAGACAAAAAAATACAGGACATCAACAGGAAGAACAATAAACAGCATAGACAGACCTAAAACATAAAGGAAGTGCTGCTCATTCTGTCTCACATGTTTCCCTCATACAAATCCCAGGGTGGATAAATCGAGGGACAAAATGAAGGATTTTTAAAACTAAGATAATGGTCCCGGTGCCTAAGTGTACACATAATAAGCAGCATAAACAGACAAAACAATATATCAGACAACAACAGGTAGACATAATAAACAGCATATACAGATAAAAATACACATTTAACCTAAAGACAAATAAGGTATGAAAAGTTGCATTTTGGTTCCATTATTGCACAAGACATGTAAACCTGACACTGGTGAATGGTGGTGAAGTGCTCAAGTGATGAGAAACATTGAATTATTGCTCAAGGAACTGAAGATCAAAAGTTCTGAATATATGTGCTAGGATGTGCAGCAGCTACCATGCCAGACTGAGAGGTTGTTAATGAAACAGCTCTCTACAGTCCTCAGTACAGTGACAATAAATGGACAGTTTAGATACAAAAATCAAGATTGGCCCATGCTAATAAGTGGGTTATAAACCTCAGTGACTTGTTAGTTACACTAGCCATGGAGTGGATTTTACAATTCATTTCTTCTTTAATTGTTATTTGCAATCAATTGGATGAGACACACTCAGCCTTGATTACTGACAGACATGTTGAGTCTAAACGTCAGCTAAGAGAACCTGTCCAGCAAGATCATGTTGGTCAGAAGGTCTCAACCAGGAGTGAAAGAAATCCAGTGGATGGATAAAAAAAGTTGGACAAAACTTGGAACTGAAACTGAAATTCCTCCAAGAGCACAACAGTGACTCACAAAAGGAACCCAGATGAACATCTAAGGACCTGCAGGCCTAACCCCAGATAAGGTCAGCGTTCCACATGCTCCGTGGCCTCCGTGGGACAGCTGCAAGATGAAAACCACTGACAACAAAGAGGAACAGAAAGGCCCATCTCACATTTACCTAAAAAACCCTTGCCGGCCTTCACAAGTCTTTGGAATAGTGTTCTGTTGAATGCAACTTTCTGAAAGATTTCTATGATATCTGGCATAAAGCTAAGAGCATTTTACCATATGAACAATGCTAGAAGTCGTGTCAAAGTTTGGAGATGCTTTGGTGCATCCCATCAGCCATGAATTATGCTCTCCATCAGAAAGTCCTGAGTCCAAGGAAGTTCTGGAGATGTGTTTATGGTAAAAGACTTGGGTTACTGTTGCCTTTTAGTTTTAGTGATGTTAGCATCATAGCTCCAGTTCTCAAATAAAAATACAATTTCTGGTCTCCAAACACATCTTGCCTGGTTCAGTAGTTTTGCCTACAATGTACGTAAATCCTTTGTCTGTTTTTGTCAGATACACCCACCACTCATGGCAAAATCACACATTGGGTTGCTAAGCTACATGGGATGTAAATATAGTAATGTAATCTTAACTGATTTTGACAGCATCAGTCATTCTTGACACACTGGTATAGGAGACATTACCCAGATCAAAGGCGGCATGTTATATATGTTCCCTCTGCTGCACTGACTGAGTTGCTTTTGCTCTGTATAGTGTGTGTGTGTGTGTGTGTGTGTGTGTGTGTGTGTGTGTGTGTGTGTGTCAGAGCGTTGAGCAGAATGCTCTGGAATGGGTAACTCCTATCAGTGCAATTAAGAGATTAGAAGCATGTCATTCTAAACACTTTATTTCCAAGGCAACTAAACATATTCCAGGAATTAAGCATGGAAAGAGACAACAAAAAATGATGTCAGGTGGGAATTGAAAATTTAAGCCTTATGTATTCTTTCAATGAAATAAAATAAATGAAATTATAAATATGACGGTACATATTAAAAAGAAACACAAATATGACAAAATGATTTAGGGGATTATTGGGAAAATGAGGAAATAGTTCACTGTATTATCCAACCCTGACCTCCACTCAGATTGGAGACTAGAAGTGGACCTTGGCAAGCAAATTAAGTTCCCAGCCAGGATACACAAACACATCTTCGACCACTAAGCTGCTGATCATTCTGGGGCTCACATTGCCGGTGAGGATCACATGGACAAGGCCAATGATAGGAAGCGTGCCAAGTACCAGGAACTGGTGGACAAATGCAAGAGGCAAGGCTGGAGAACGTACTGGGAACCCCTGGAGGTGGGCTGGCAAGGGTTTGCTGTGCTGTCACTCTGCAAAGTATACATGCTACTGAGGAGGCAAAGAAAAACGCTATCAGATCCTCGGTCGGGTCGAAAGATCAACCTCGGTCGGGTCGAATTAGTGAGGATGTCTGATGTTTGAAAGACCCAAAACAACCAATGACCCCAGGTTACATCACTGATGATTTGTCCCAGCATATCCACAAGATCTATCTTTCAGTTAGTGATCAAATTCAAGTCTACCAAACTACCAAAGTCGGACAGATTTTAGATCAATTTGGTTGTTAAAGAGAAGAAAAGAGAGAAAAGCTGATTATATCCTTTGCTCATTATTTCTCCTAAAGGGTGGTTTACAAGAAACAGGTAAGACGTAAATTATCTCTAAATTAGAAGATGATTTGTTTCTGATGCGACATAGAAAATATCGTTGCGATCAGCAAAATATTCCCCTGGGCTTTTGTCAGCACTGTGGGCTTCGGTTGTAGACACTTTCCATGAATCTGCAGTGAATTTCAAATAGACTAGAGGATCCCATCTTAGGATGGTCCATCACAAACAGATGTTTTCTTCAACCTCAGGAAATTCCACAAAGGTTTGAGATCTTTATGCCGATAATGGGTACCCCAGGTTTCCATCCGACTGTGGTCAAGACTTCTTTCCCTTGTGAGCCTCATCCAAAAAATTCCTTTTCTTAGTGGTTTTCCTCAGGCCTTTCTAAATCCTTAGATCAGGAGTAGCCTGGATCCATGCTGAAAGTGCAACAAGCATTATCATCGTCATATGGCAAAATACAATTATATGAAAATTCCCCAGGTTTCTATGTCATGTAAAACCAAAATTATAGTAATTCGAAATCGTGTCATTCTAACAACAACTACTGGGGTTTTAAAATGGCCTCACTCACAAATGGCACAAAAAATGCCCCGATTTCTTTATTTTAGGTCTTAGAAACAAAAAGAATAACACAAGCTCTTTTAACCATGCCGAAATGTCAGGAGAGTAAACCTGCCGAGGGAAGGGGGGCCTGGAGAGCAGCCTAGATGGGGCATGCCAAGCAAAAGTGGAGTGAACAACGAGCATGTAGGGGAGCAAATACAGGTTTTAAACTGTTTTACACCACTTTTATTTGTTGAAATTTACATTTTACACATTCACTCTGAGTTCTAAAGGTTAATGGCTTTCAACACACTAGGGTCTTAATGGTCAGCTCCCCTGCGAGTTCAGAAGAGGAGTGAGATGGAAAATGTCTGTCAGGTCGTTAAAGATGCTTATAGAAAGGTTAGCATTGCGATAATGCCACACATTCCAGATTTGTAAAAGCCCTGTTTATTCTGAACTTTGGGATGGTATTGCTTACAAATGCACTGAGTAACTGTAGACAGTTTGTAGACAGTGTTTAGGCGACAGTCTGACCTGGAGGAAAATTGGACTTCTGGAAGTGTATTTTCTCAGCGTTTTAGAATGAAAGTCCTATTCTCTGACTCTTTAAGGCCCACAGTCTTGTGTTTAGAGCATTCTCCAAGTGTCTGTAACCTCTGAAACACATGATTGTCTGGATGTCTTCAACTTTGGCTCCACTTCATTCTCTTCCCAGAGGAAAAAAGGAAAAGGGAAAAAAGGCCTTGGTTGCACTGTTAGTAAAAACGAAAACACTGCTGTACATCATTGGGAAGAATATCAGGATGTTGCTCCCTCACACGGTACAAGTTAGGGCTGCAACAATTCATCAACATCAAAAAATGCATTTTTATTACTGACCCATCCTTGACAAAAAGTGCAGGTTTGGGATATGCCGCTGTTCATGAGATCCACATGGCCATGCTGACAGACTGCAATATATTATATGAAGAGTAGAGGATGATGTGACATATTATATTATTTAAGTAGATTTAAAATGCTTTAAAATAAACCACATGTCCAATCGGACATACTGCAATATCCTACAGGAAGGCTAGAAAGCAAGATAATATTCATTGTTTGTTAAATGATGTCCTATGTTTTGAAATATTTATATGATCCACATGGCTATTCTGAACCTACAGGAAGGGTGGTGGGTGATATGATGTTTATTATATAAAAAGAGTTAATAGAGTGTAATGCATTGTACTGTTCATATAATCCACATGGCCTTTCTGACAGATTATAATACACTACAGAAAAAGGAGGTTACCATTTGCTTCTGCTGCGTAATATAAAAGACACTTTGTAATATTCTCTAAGAAATGGGGATAATTTATTATAAACATATGATAATATGAAACTAATGAAAAGCTAGTGTCTTGTTTTGTTTGTTGGACAAACAATCATCAAATACAACAACAAAAACTACTATTACAATATATTATAATATAATATACAGTATATATATATATATATATATATATATATATACGTACACACACAAAGATATATTCATACACACACATAGATAGACCTCTAGACATCTAAAGATTATCAGGGTTATTAGACCCTGCATTTGTGTAGCTGTCTATTTAAGTGGTGGACTGCCGTTTGATCCCATCCATGATTTCAAAGCAGAGGACACCTGATCTTTACAGGTGAGGGGAGGGAGGGAAATTGCCAAAAGCAGCCAGTGGCTAGACAGTGGTGTTGGGGGGGGGCGGCAGCAAAAAGGTTCCTTCGTGTAAAAGCTGTATCTTATTTCAGGGATCTGAGAGAAGCAGGTGGTGTTAGAAATGGGAAAACCCCGTTTTTTGTCAGCTGGACTGGAAGGCCTCTACAGCAGCCAGGGCTGAATAATGGGGTCAGGGATTTATTTAATATTCTTCATTATAATAAACATTCTAATGGATTTCAACACATGAGTGGCTTTCTGTTGAACGTAAATAAAGAGGCATGCCTTTTGATGAAATTATTGCTTTAAAGAATGAGGGAGAATGAATGTTAGGATTATAAATTAAATTGATGTGCAGCAATAAATAAAAATGGAATAAAAAATCCTTTTTATAACAAAAAATTTTTTTTCCCCCTTATGACTGATGCCACCCATGTACTGTTCTTAAGGAGGTTTTGTGGTTTTCAGAAGAAGGTCTTTTTCTGAAGACCCCCAAACCTCCCTAACACACCAAAAGTCTGACCCATTGCTTCACTACTGCAGACCTTCACTGGGTTCCTATTGTTTTCCATTAGATTTAAAACTACAATGCTATTATAAAGAGCCAAAACTGGTCCAGCTCCTTCTGACCAATTAGCTCTGATCAGACCATGGGTCACAGCTATGCCCTCTTAGAGCATCAACCACAGCCACCTCTTCTTAAGGTCCAAGACTTGTGTCATACCTTTTTTTTCAGCTTCAGACAGTCAGGAGATCTGGAGGAACTTCCCCTGACTGTCAGAACTGCTGGGACCCTCACTGTCAAATGGAGATCGAAGACCTCGTCTTCACAGAGCACTAAAATGCTAAACCTTCCTGTCATAAATGTAGCACAAATTTCCCAAATAACTTCTGTGTGACTTGAGAGGATCTTGGTGGGTCTTCTCTGTGTGACCTGAGAGGGTTATTGCAGTTGACTAGTAACTCTTATTGTAAGTCTTGGTTTTCTGTTGTGAGGGTTGTGTTTTATTTGTCAACTACAAAGATCCACATAGACCACTCAGGATAAGAGCTACTAATGTAGAATAAAACCTTAAAGAACTCAAATGAAGTTCTGGCTTCACTTCATTTTTTAAAATGTTTTAATGTTTTACTCAGTGACTTACACAAGGACATGAAACGGTGCTGCCTTGGAAGGATGGCTTCACATCAAGTGACTTAAGCGCTCTTGAACACAAACAAGATATCTTCTGAAGAGCCCTCCTCACAAACATTTCCTCCTAATTTCAATAGAGCTCCTCTATTTATATAAAACCAGCATAAATGGAGCCCTGTGTTTATATAAGGCATGTGTCCACTCTGAGGGTAAGAGGAGAGCAAAGCATCAGAGCAAATGTCAAAGAGGGAGGACACCTGATCCACTCAGGAGATTGTGGAGGAATTTAATAACATCAAAATTTGCTATTCATGGGGGTTATGTTCCAAGAGCATCCATATATAGTGAAGAACTGTGATGTGATGTGGTAAAAAAAAAAATGCCTAAAAATGCCTATTTGTATAGTATAATTCCTAAATATACCCCCAAACATGCTACCAAAACACTTTAATTTCATTTAATCTTCATACTGTACAATTTACACTTAACAACCACAGTGCTAGAATGCAAAATACAGTTATTACCCCTGTATAGACTGTACTGTAATCCATGCATGCATGTTTTCTTTGGTATGTGCTGTTGTTTCTTTGGTATAAGCAGGAAAAAAATTTAAAAAGAAAAAAGAAATGAATTTTTATATACAGTAATATATATACAGAGCTTTAAGTAGAACACAGTGAAAAATACTATAACATTTGAGATGCTCCATAGAGGAAATTCTGGAGCTACAAGGGTATGTTAAATAGCAGCAGCCAATCAGCAGCAACGAAAAATAGCTTTCTCGGATTGACTCCTGGAAACCGAAAATATCCTCTGCATTACTGCTAAGCATCATTGCAGGAGGCTATAAAACATATGGACTTTAGGTCACATAAAATCCCTGGCTTACTATAGCATCTGCAAACTGGTTGTGTACTTGTGCTTTCATTGGGGGAAAGCACTCTACTGTGCAGCCTACCAGTGTTCTGGGTAGTATGCTGATTGACTACAGGTTTGTTTGGTAGTGGACATTGCCGTGTGGACAAAAGGAGATGCCAGTGAGCACTATTTCTGCTTCTGGGCCTGAGATACATGAAGTTGTTGTCATCTAGGCAGGGATTGTGATGCCAGGGACCATCATTGCACATGCTGGTTAAGCCTGAGGCACCCTGAGAGAGATTTGCCACTGTGCTTTGCCTCCAGGATTTTTTGTATAACAGCTGCTTTTGCCTTGTGGGTTGCTTTTGTTCAGTCTGATTTTTTGTTCTGGCTGATTTTGATGGCTCTTTCTTATTTTCATTATTATGATTCATTTGTACTTTGATTTTTAAAAACCTTTGACGAAGTACTGGCTGCCCTGGATATCTGCTCTTATTGTCATTACGCATTATGCTAGTATGCGCAGCTCTTTATATAATGATTCTATGAATTAGTTCATCCTAACCTACCCTTTTCTCCCTTCCTTCTAATAGACACACAGCATATTACAGCTGTTGTAAGAGGTGGGTCACTGGATCTGAATTTTCTTTGTGCACTTCACACCACATTTGCAGTGGTACAGAGCACTTCACCATTTGCGGTGACTTTGTTTTGCAGTGCTTGAGTTTGTATGTGTGTGTGTTTTTTTTTTAAAGCATTCCTCCTTCGGTGCAGGTAACCTCCACCGTATAGTGGATTTACCATCTTTACTGTTGATATCTCTTCCCTGGGGGCTGCCATTGCTTCTCTGAGTATCATTATTTTACTTTTTTTTGAGGAACTAATCAACCAATAAATGCATTACAAACTTACATTAATACATATTGTTTATCTTTATCAATACATCATGCCTGTCTTTTCCTATCTTATCTATGTGTCAGAGCCAACTGGTCTTGAATAGGTTTTAAGGATTGGGCAGCATACAAACCACCTTTGGGGTGGGAAGACCCCCACAGGAACCCTTTTTTTTTCTTTTTTTTTTAAGGTGTTCCTTACCTGAGTTGCGGTAAATAGAGATCCAGTATGAACTTACTCAAATTAGGTATGCCTTTGCCTCATGAATGTGATATTCCCAGTTAGTAGTCTCAGTTTTACATGAGGACCCTTGTTTTGAAACCAGTGTTGCCAACTTAGTGACTTTGTTGCCATTTTTTATGACTTTTCAGTCCCCAACCAAAATGCGCCTAGAGACTTATCTAGCGACATTTTTGACAAATCTTAGCTACTTTCTGTGCAACTTTGTCGTCAATACCAGCAGCAGATCAGCCTGAGACGCAGCATGCTCTGCATCCATCCATCCAGACGCTCTGAAAGGGAATGATCTGTGCATGTGCATGCAATATTCACTGACCAGTCATAAACCTTTCTTGGTTGATCTCACCCACACACAAAACAAGTTGTTTTAAAGCTAAATAATTATACTGAAAGTAAAAAAGAAATCCCTCTCAGGAATATAACACGGAACTCTCGTGTTTGTCTCAGGGATTGTGTTTAATCATTATTTTTGGTAATAGTCTGTCATGTATTTAAGTTCCAAGTTTTCTTGAATCAGTTGTCAGTCAACCTTCACACATACTCTCACCCCACCCATCCTTCATGTTTCAGCTTTTTTACGGTTTTCTTGTGTTTTGGGCCCTTGTGCCTTCTTTATGTTCTATGTGTTTGAGTTTGTGTTTTGTTTATAATACCACCAAAAGAACCCTACACACCCCCAGCCTTGCACATGACAGTGAAGACTGAAAGCTGCTGTGCATTTGTACATCCCACACATAAATACTTGTTTACCACTTATGTCAACCCCTGTTAATAACATTTGTAATGCATCCTTCTTGAATATTTTTCTTGTATGTGGTTGTGGTACTTTGAGTCACCACCCTGCTATACAAACAATATTGCACTAACAACACATATGGAGGCATTTCATATTTTACACGGCTCACACTGCAATAGGTCATAAAAGAATAGCAATCTGTGCATTTTACATATATACACACACACACACACACACACTGTCACAAATTGTACAAACTGTGAACAGAAAAAAGGGTAATGTGGTCTATTTTCCAAGGCATGCTGGGTGGATATGATTGCACAAAAGCATGAGTGAGTTCAGGTACTGTTTTCTATTTGTGTAAATTGGCATGAGGTTTTCACACGTGTACCTTTCTTCACTATTAGTGGAGATTAAAGGGCTCTAATGAATGTTGCCCTTTAAAAACGGCGCCGTCTCCTCATATTCCTCACACTCTTTCCCAGGCATGTGTCTGTGTGTGTGTGTGCATCAGAGGCATCAGTGACAACAGGTACCAATGCTCCGTGAAAATCTGCTAAGACCATTAATGAGAACAGGTACTGTTGCTGGAACATTACTGTGAGGATTTGATGCATGAGCGCATTAGTGTTGTCAAGTACTAATGTTGAAACATTGCTGTGTGTATTTAATTGCAGCCACAAGAGTATCAGTAAGGTTCTTTCTAGAGTTATTTCAGGAACCATTAACTGAAGGGTACTGTAGTGCTTCTTCTTCTATGATATCATTCAGAGAAACCCTTTTTTGGGGCCCATCATTTCGCTGATTTGGAGCCAGTGGTTTCTGTTGTGTTTTTATGGTGACCCTGGCATCCATCCATTTCCACACAGAAGACAGAAAGCAGCCGTGGACCTGTAAGCACCCTGATTGGCTGAAACTTTGAGAAGCTGCCAGCTGAAGGTTCCAGCCAACATGCTGAACCGTGAAAACGCTGCTCTGCTAAACGGCCTGCTGTTGTCAGGGTGAGAAGTGGATGAAAGTGGAGGCTGTGCTGAGCTTATACAGGTGCTCTCTTGCACATTCCAGCACTCAGCTCTGGGATGGCTCCATAAAAAGGCCCTGTGGATCAATTTCTGTCCCTTATTTTACCCGAATCAAGGCATCAGAGAAAAGTGCCTGTACACTTGTGGTCCAAACTGAAAAAAAATCTAAATGACACAACAGAGCAATTTCCAAAAATAATTTTCAAATATATCTGTGGATATCCCCTACAAGCCCAACTATAACATCCCAATCCCCCTTTTTTCTTCATTTTTTTACCAAAGAGAAAGACTTTTTCATATTTCAAATGTAGTCTTGTGAAACGGTTCTCCACACATCCTGAAGGACCATCAACTTTTCTCATTTTCAGTCCAATCCCTGAACCTGACCAGTTTTAAAGGAACATTTATTGTTTGTAAAGCCACATGTGACCTATATAACAATCATTCAAGCAGGTGTACGCCAGTGAAAAAAAAGGAAGCAGATGATTCCAGATGATGAGGTGGTGATCAGTATACTGGTGGTGCTGAGTGTTGAGTGGTTGGAACTCCTTTATCTATGTTCCTTTTACCTTTAGGCACTTTGTTGCCTGTCACAGTAAACCTTGTATTCTTATTATTATTTTTTTTAATTTATGTGAAAAATGTGATTGAAAGCAAAATATAAAAAAGGGGTGTAAGAATTTGTACAGTGTTGTACGATATTTAACCAAAACAAACGTGTATGTATATATTTTTAGGAAGAAAGGCAAAGCACTTTTTACATCTTGTTCTGTGAGCATTCATTGCATTATATTAATTTGGCAAATGATTTTATCCAAAGCAATATATAATATGAGATTAAAGAAGTTTCTTTAAATTTTCCTCTCAAGTTCTTCCTCTGAATTGTTGTGGTTGCACTACCTGACACCTGAGAAACTTTTGGTCCTAAAACTAAACCCATTCATGGTGGAGAGATACATGCACAATTGTCCACAATGAAAACTGATTTGGTTCCAACTATTCTCCACTATTTTACTCTCATGAACACCCATATAAATACTCAGGGACAGGTGTAGCTTAACTGGGGGGTAATAGTGAATAAAATGGGTGTGCTTGTGTTGGACATATCTGGTTCCATTCACCACCACTGTAAAAAAATCTCTACAATGAACCATTTCAACCCAAACCCATTTTACTAAATTAGTTTCTTACTAATATTTGATGTTTGAATGTGTCGTGGGAAAATTAGCAATTATTCTTTAATTTTCAAAATGTGAATTATGTCTTTTGAATGTGATTTATTCTGTATTATTCCATTATTTAATATTCTGCTTTCTTCAAGGATATGATTAGATGTACGAACACTTTGGGTTTGTTTAGTCTAGGGGGACTCCTCTAGTGGG
>JBBMFX010267677.1:0-19657 GCA_037832545.1 Rhabdalestes septentrionalis | reverse complement strand
ATTGTGAAGAAGAGGACGCCTTAGCGGGACTTTCTTTACCAGCTGGGCCGGTCCGGGGGGTGTTAGATGTTTAATGTGTGTCTTTAGGCAGCTCAAAATCCCGAAGGATTCTAAAATTCCAGCCGGATGTGGGATGCAGGTCTCAGAAACAGGAAATGTCCAGGAAAAAGAGGACGTCCCCCTACTCTTCTCTCTGTCTGACTACAAGAATTTATATGAATTTACATGAAGGAGAAAAAAAAATCTTTTCGGTGGTAAAATACCACACATTTTTGTTCTGTAACGCCTTACATTACCGCATTACAGCAAAAAGAAATGCATTATAGTAATTAGTTACTTTTGTAATGTGTTACTCCCAAAACTGATGTGAGTAGATAAGCATTCTCGTTCACTTTTGGCTTGACGCTCCATCTTCCTATCCAATCAGACCAGTCCCCATAAAGTTCATGCTCAAATTTGAGAAACTCTAGAGTTCAGATGCTCCAACACTTGCTGAAGCCATCCATGGGGAATCCCAGACTGGAGGCACTAGAAAACACAAGAGACAGAGAAATCCAAATCAGAGTTCATAAGACTTAGATCTCAAGGCAGGACTCATTATTGCTAAGCACCAATTGCTACCATTTAGCAGCTAGACGAATCTACTAGAAAGCATCAGAGAGTAGTCCACACTGAAACAGGAGAGGAGCCTGAGGAGAAGCACAATGGTCAGGAGTTCAGTGACAGCACACTGGACTACTGGACCAGCTGGTCTTTTAAACCTAGACTCATGTGGGAGCAGAGACACAAGCACCAATCATGCATTTTATGTGGCACTTGAAAATTTGCATCTTATTTATGTTGAGAGATGTACACTAGTCTAGAAATGTGTGGATAAGTTTATTCTGCCATTTTCAAGAACAAAAAATTCAGCTATTGACAATGACATGGCAACATCTTACTGTATTAAAAAAACTCTTTCTTGCAACCAGGAAACCAGTGGAATGAGTAACAGTTTAAAGAGCTCAGTAGACCTGTTTGCTCTCATTTCTTAGGTTTTAAGAATTCCCTCAAGAAGACTATGGCAAGCAGTGAGATCTTGAACAGTTTAAACAATAATTAATGCTAGAAGTGCATGAGATTATTCGTCTACATTTCAGAACATATGTCTTCAACGAAACTCATTCAACATTAAATAATGCAGGCTTGCAGACAAAGCCTCAGCTGCCTGTAATGTGTATCAGCATGCATAGAGGGCATTTACTCCTTTGTGAGTAGCTACATTTAGAGGTCATGCTCTTTCTACATCTAATGCTCCCCCACCCCCACACACCAGCCTCTTCCAATTTAACAGTAACATGTATTCATCTGAATGTCACTGCGTGTTTAATATCAATCTTCAATCTGCATGTACACATTTTAAGATAGTTAAAACAAGTTTAAAAAAAAAAGAATAAAATCTTACTCATTTCACAAAAGTCTCAAACTGAGAAATATTAGATATATTGGTTAGTGATATACATGCAGCAGTGTGTATGGCAAAAATAATTAGCCTTTTTTCCCTCCCATTATGGGTTGTAGAAAGTCCTTCCAGTGATCGTTTTAGAACACACATAAAATTAATTCATTTTCTGGAACTGCTTGATCCTTACTAGGGTTGGTAGGTTCCTGGAGCGTATCCTAGAGTATACAGGTGCAAGGCAGGGACTCACACTGTGAGGGGCCAGCCCAGTACCAATTGCGCACACAAACACACACACACACACACACCCATATGGTCAATTTAGAATCCAACAAGTCACCTAACATGCATGTCTATGGACTGTGGGAGAAACCCAGAGACCCTGGAGGAAACTCATGCCACTACAAGGAGAACATGCAAACTCCCCACACACGAGACCTAGATCCAGAAACAAACCCCAACCCTGCAGGTGTGAGGCAGCAGCGCTACCCACTGTTACACTGTGGGGCCCATGAATAACATTTTAATTCGGCATTATATGAAATTGCTTTTGAGGGAAAGGTGGATGTAAAATTTGTAGCCTGTGGCCAATGTTAAGTGAAGTTATGTGGTGGGGTGAGTTGGCGTGTTGAGTTTAAATGCTGCAAATGTCAGGCTCACAGCTGCTCCAGCCCCCTCTGGACCACTCTCCCGCACCCCCAACACTCCAATCTGATTCAGCCACTCAGCCTGCCCTGCGGCCGCCCCCAAGGTGGTGAGCATGACCTGTCTTTATTATCTTCACTCCCGCTTTGTGAGTCACTGAGCAGCAGGCAGCAAGCCCACACCATCCAGCCTTGCTGAAAACTTCGGATGAAGAACTGAAGCAGTGGGCTGTGTGGCATTGACTTGACCTTACATTTCTTTGTGTGACCCATGAGGGACAAGGCTTCCTTTGGTAGATGCTGGACACTCTACATACAACTATAACGTGTTCACTATGTTTGTAAGTACAACACACTGTCCTACCTGGATTGGAGAAATCATAGATCCATCAGACACTTTATCAAGTACAACCGCCATAGAAATCTACTTATTGAGTGTCAATCACATTTTCACCCCATCCTTTAACAGAAACAGAGCACCACAACATGGCTGTCTGTTTTACTGACCACATATTATTTAGCAGAGCATTGACATCAATAGTGGTATGATTATGCGACTCTGGAAATAAACATTTGAGACCACTGCAATTTATTTTTAAATCAGTGTCTCCTTGAGTATGATAACCATTCCATGCCAGTGTCTGTTAAATTCCTACACAAGCTCCTCACTCTGCTTTACTATGTACTGATTAGAGATCACCTGGATCACATCTTAGTTAATTAGGAATATAACACTGCTGGTCAAAGATCATTATTGCTGTTTTGTTAAAGAGTGAACAAGAGATTTGTTTTCCTGAATTATTCAAGTAAAAACTTGTCATTTCCTTTAAAATGATGCTTTAAAGAACAATATTTTGATTTGGAAATTAGGAGAAATATTGCCTGCAGTTCTTAAAAAACAAGGAAAAGTTGTTCAGGTCAATCCTTGCACCAACAAAAATCAATCCTGAAAAACTAAACATTTTTGCAGAGATTGCTAACTGTATATAAAACACCTCACTGCTGGGTTATTTTGTTATCCTGACCACTGATGAAGGGCAAAAGGCTGACTAGGTTTAAATGTGTGAGCCATAGTATTTAACTCTACATTCCAAAATAATTCAAAAATCTGGTGGAAGCACGTTAAACATGATCCAAATGTGATCTTAGTTTTCTCATTTAACATTTTTGTATATAACTATGAGGGGTAAGAGCTTTTTAAAGATATGAAGAACCATATTTAAGAGATCTTCCATGTAGATTTACATTACATGGAGGTTTGTTACATTTACACATCTCATCTCACATCTTTTATGGAATTTTTTCCCCTTTTTCCTCCATTTCCAACCACTAGTTCGGTGTTACATGATGCTTAGAGGCTGGTATACTTCCTCATAAAGCACAAGAAAGGTATTCCTTTTTTTAAAACCTTCCTCTAATGCAACATTATAGGACATTCTGTTATGTGAGCTACCAGCCAGATTGGCTAGAATCGGGAGGAGAGAGCAAGGATATTTTTACCTGGGTTATCATCTTCTTACTACAGGGCCAACCCTGAAAAATAAAGATGTTAAATGTTATTTTTACTATTGTATTGCACTGTATATGAATTAACAGGCTTTCTTCAGAAGGTCAAACATAAAATGTGAGCACAGGGCTGTTATGCTTGGAGGCATTTTTTTGTTATTTACAGTGAACACATTCCCATTCCATTTTTTGTCATTCAAGAGTTGTGACTTGTTGTGAAAACAAAACCACAGCAAAAATGTTTGTTATCTACAGCAGTGTCTCACATAAACACACACCATTTATCAAGTTCAAAACAGAGGAAGTAGCTGGTCTGTGCACTGATATTGGAGCAATGAAAAAGAAAATCAACACCATACACTATGAAACCCTATGTACTTCAAATGTGCTTAACCCTTACCTGAATTTACCCCTGAAAATACACCAAACCCTTAAGTTTAATGAAGTTGTTAATTTGTGAAACTGACCCCATTGTTAATTAATTGTACCTTAAAATTAGATTTAAGGCATGAACGTGAAACCACTTCATCTTAAATTTAAAGAATTAATTCAGGAGGTTCCATTATTTGAAAAGTAATGGAAACATTCAGTAGTTTTACTCCTTAATACGTTTTATCTGTGCACTTTTCCCTTTAATTTTCTTTTATTTCCTGTATGGGTTAAAAGTAAAGTAATTTTAAGGGATAAAATTAAGGGCTTTGGTTTTATAGTGATAAACCCTCATTTTATGGAAGTAGGCAAGAAGAAAGCAAAACAACTGTATCAGGGATGGGTTCAGAAATGAAGTGGAGAAAATGAAAAGTACAGTAGAGTGACAGAGAACACTGGTCATGTCTGACAACAAAAGAACAACATGGCTTTCTTGTCTATGTGACACTATGCGCTTACTAAAGAAGGAATTGTGTGTTAATTAGCAGAGTAGCATGTCTTACATATACTGTGTTGTTGACACCTGCTGTCAGCGTGTGACTATTGTGGGCTTAGTGATGCTGATGGACTAATCCCAAACCTGCAAAGCAGCTAATTTAGGCACACTGTTTATACCTGTGGGATCATAAGAGTTTTCAGCTGATTAATCTAGGGGTCTCTCCTGTAGAGGAGACAGAACGCCTGGTGATAATTAAAGATAGAGTGAAAGGACTGCCAAGCTGAACACAGTCTGGTACTACAAAACCAATGTGTATATTGTTGTTAAAAAGGTTATTATGTATTGTTATACTCACATTGTTGTAAATGAACACATTTGATCCCCAAAGTCTAGTTCTAGATTTAAAAGTAAAGTGTCCAATTATAGTCATGCCTGAAAAGACCACACAGTGTGAACAGTGTAAAATTCTTTCTATGCATTTAACCCATTCACCAGGT
Organism: Rhabdalestes septentrionalis; assembly: GCA_037832545.1. Lineage (NCBI taxonomy): Eukaryota > Metazoa > Chordata > Actinopteri > Characiformes > Alestidae > Rhabdalestes > Rhabdalestes septentrionalis. The sequence continues at coordinate 14,701 of JBBMFX010267677.1, read as the reverse complement.
GAAACAAGGGGCTGCCACCAGTGGGGGGGTCACCCGTGGAGCAGTGTATGGGGATAGTATCTTGGTCAAATCTATCCCTACCACCAAACCACCAGGACACCAGCTGCCCCAACTGGTCCAGATCAATTGTGGCTAATGTGATCACACTGTGACTGAAAACAGTGCTAAAGTATCTAGCGTGATCGCTTACAATACCCAAGCACAGAATTCAAATGTTACTGTCTCTTTAACAAATATGGGAGGAAAGTGGTGAATTTGGTCAGTAGAAAAAGACTCTGTTTGCTGGAAATTTGAGCAGATGAGAGAACACTACTTGGAACTACTGGATACAACATAAAAAAACCACAGGGTCAGTAACTAAAGGACATTCAACTCTCTCCTCTACAGCAAACAATAGTCATGTTTTCTAACTGCCACATGGTCCTGATGGATGCATTGGGACAGATGGTGTTTTCCACGTATGTGTCAGCTGTTCAGTTCCATACAGACAGGAAGCAGAGGTTTGATTCTTTTCATCGACATCAATACTGTTTATTACTCCATTGGCTGGGTAGTTTTTATGTCAGAGTCAACCGACTGGATCAGACAGACAAGTGCTGCGCACTCTGTAATCTGGCAGACTGCAGATGTGCTTGGAGATAAATGGTATTGGTCTTGTTGTTTTAATAATGTTTGTTTTAAACTATGATTTTAGAGCACCAGATAGTACACTTCATTTTCTGGAAAGTCTTTTCCTTACTAGGGTGGCAGACCCAAGGTAAATGGGCACAAGGCAGGGACTCACCAGCCCACACACACATACGGTCAATTTAGAACCCCGAATACTCCTGACCTGCATTTATTTGTTGACCAGGACCTGGATTCAAACCCTGGAGGTGTGAGGCAACAGTGCTAGCCACTGCACCACTGTGGGAGGATGGTTGTTTTTGTGACTATTAATTTAGTTATCATGTTTTGTTTAGATAATGTATTCTTTGCATGTCCTGGCACTTGTCAGCCACTTTAAAACTCTATTTCCCAAATTTGCCCAGCGCATTTTGGTGTTTTCTCCCCTTTTACACCCCCACAGATGCTCTGAAGGGACTGCTGCTGAGCTGATCTGTTATATCAGTTGTGTGAGGAGGTGCGGGTAGAGTGCTGTGTCTTCAGGACCAGAGTTAGAAATGGGGCTAATGACCACAGCTCAAAAAGTATTCTATGATAAACCAGAGGACAATGGAAATAAAGGTTCATTTCAAAAGTACAGGCCAATTCTGTACTACGAAATCAATTAGGGAGAGAAACAACAGGACTGAAAATAGAAAATGAGCATGAAATTTGTAATAGGCATTTTGCCTACAATGAAAAAAAATCAAATAAGCAAATTAATTAAAAAAAAAAACTATTTAAATATTCATAAACATTCATTAATATTACAGAATTTCTAGAAATAAAGGGCAGGGGATATGAATAAACGGACTACAGCAGTTACCAATGTTCAATATTATAATGCTCCAGTGATTCAACTGATTTTCTACCAGGCTATTAAACACACCATGTTTTACACAAAGGTAACTGTGTGCTGTTGTGTGTTCACGTGACTGTAAGGGGCCACTTTACTTTAAATCTGTCCTTATAGCAATGTGTGTCTGTGATAAACCCACCATTAAGAGCTGTGATAACAGCAGAACAAAACAGCATTAACAATCTCATGTTAGGTTCACATACTCTCACAGCCATGCTTGCCCTATCATTTTGCATAAAACTCAGTAATGATCAGTGAATCAACAGTAACATTTTTGTTTATACTTCTAAAATACATATCCAATGGGCTTTAATGTGCATACAATGAAATGTAGGGACATAAGTTTTGATGAATGCCATTTTATTTCATGAACATTAAAAATGTCGTACACTTAGGGCTCCTATGGGGGTTAACGGTGAACTACAACATTTTAGTAGAATGGATAGAAATCTGATTTCATCAGATAGAACCTAAGCCCCAAAAGCTAATAGATTTTTTTTCTGATGGTATTCTGAAATGGGAATGGGCTCTGCAAAAATGTACAGTTTCTCAAGTTTTATATTTTATAGTGCAAGTATTTAACTGAACAGCTTCATTTTTAAACTGCTGACAATATTTATCCTCATTTCCAAATAAAAGTATTGTTCTTTGAAGCACTGGAATAATTCAAAACAAAACAAATCCCTTGTTCACTTTTAAACAAAATGGCAATAATTGCCTTTGACGAATTTTTAGTAGTGTTTTACCATCCAACTGGTCTCACTGTGAGAGGAGAGTGTTGATTACAGCAGTGTTTTATACTTTCCCTCATTAAATAAGAGTTGATTCAGTAGATCACTAATTGGTACTTCATAAAGCTGAATGGAATGCTTGTGTAGGGATGTCAGACTCATAGAAATGCTGATTTAAAAATAAATGACAGCACTCTTATTTCTTCCAGAGAAGCATATCGCCCCAAACCTCACAGAAAACCTGTGACAGAAAATAGGCTTCTGGTTCAGGAGTGCCACCGATGACATGGCTTCCTGGAGAAAGCCCACAAGCTCAGTGCAAATTGAACTTGATTAAAGCGAAGACTGTTCTGGGATTCATAGTAATTTGATAAAAGACTGGAAGGGCTTCCACTATCTACTGATAGCTAGGTTTACTCAATGCATGATCACTCTATGCTAACACCCTCAGGAATTAAGCTGCTGAGAGGATGTGTAGCTCATTAGCCTTCCCACCTTTCAAGTTACAGTCTCAGTGCACCACTCGGCAGGTGATTCCACTTCACAGACCTCTGGCAGTGTGACTGGTGTTGACAAGAGTGACAAGATACCTGTATTTTCCCCTCAAACCTTCCGATTACAAACTTGAAAGGATCCTTTATGCACCAAATGATTATTATTGCAAATACACTCACCATTAGAAACACCAACTTTTTAGGTGAACAGTTACACACTACATACCATCTGTTATGCACAATCTGTAGCCATCTGTTGTCATGGATTGGTCACTTTCTGGCCACAGGACAGCTGGTGACCACATATTTCTGTGATCACAACACAGTTGGGCGTGTATCAGTCCGTCATGTTGCAATCAAAAAAACAACATTTTTCATTTTCAGCTTCCTTGAAGAAAAGGGGTTATTAAAAGTAAAGTGACCATTTTTGTCATACATGAACACACCACACACCGTGAACAGCACAAATTTAACTAAACCTTTCACCCTGTGAAACAGTGGGCAGTTCAGAACCCAGGGAGCAGTGTGTGGGGACGATACCTTACTCAAGCGTACCTCAGAAGTTAAAACCCTTAACCTTCTTATCACAGGGAAAGTCCCTAACCACTAGGCCAACAGCTGACCTATTTAAATGCAGCATTTACAAGTTATTTCAGAGTGAAATTATAAAAAATATCTGAGACACTGTGCTCTAACAAAGGTTTCTGCTAGTATTCTGAAAATAAACAAAATGAGTGTACTCAGAGATCAAGAAACTTGCGGTTGATGTAGTCTTATGCTAGATTGTGTGTTGCCAGAGCTTTGTTACACATTAACATTACAGTGAGTGCAGGTTAGTGTGTCACCACACACTGGTGGGCCTTGGGAGCTGATCAAGGGTGCTTTGACTGATGGTGGCATAATGGTCAGGGCATCTGCCCTGAGATCAGGAAGTTGTGGGGTTGATTCCCAGGACTGCTGGGCCCCTCTGAGGTACCCTGAGCAAGCCACCATCCCCACACACTTCCCACTGCTTCACTTGGTGAATGGGTTAATTGGGTTAAATGCAGGGGAAGAATTCATTCTGTTCACACAGTGTGTTGTTGTGTGTTCCCGAATGATTACTCTCACTTTCATATGTAAATGTAAGCCTTGGAAATACAAACATAATTTCCAAAACGAGTTGGGACATTTTCTGAAAATACTATACTATTTTCTGTTATGTAGTAATTGACTGGATGGTATGGTGGCGCAGGGGTTAGCGCTGTTGCTTCACAGCAAGAAGGTCCTGGGTTTGACTCCCGGCTCGGGCGCAGGGTCTTTCTGTTTGCATGTTCTCCCCGATGTGGGATTCCTCCGGGAGCTCCGGTTTCCTCCTACCAGTAAAAAATATGCGTGTTTGGGGATAGGTTGATTGAGCACACTAAATTGCCCCTAGGTATGACTGTTAGTGTGAATGTGTGTGGCCCTTCGACCTGCTGGCAACTATCCAGGGTGTACCCCGCCTTCGCCCATAGCAGCTGGGATAGGCTCCAATCCCGACCCCGAGTGTGGGATAAAGGGGTAGAAAATGGATGGATGGATAGTAATTGACTTGACCTGTTATTTAACAGGCAAAAGGGCATTGAAAAGATTTTCTAGTAAGGTGTTTTGTTTTTATTACAAACTTTATTGGGTTCTTTAAGCATGAAAGCTGGGGCAACTGGTTAAAGAGGTGCCCCTGCAATCAGAGGGCTGTGGATTCGAATCTCAACACTGCTAGTTTTCCTTGAGCAAGATACCATCCGCAGCCCCCTGCTTCACTTGGCTTAAATGGCTTAAATGGGTTAAATGCACACTGTGTGCTGTGGTGTGTTCACGTGTGACTATAAGTGGCCATTTTGCCAGTCCCAGCTCCTTATTCGGATGGTGGTGGCCTTGTGGGTGGGATACTTGCCTCTGGACCAGGTGGTCATGGGTTGGAATCTGCCTTCAGCAGTCCACCACTGGGTTCCTGAGCAAGGCCCTCAAACCCAAGTTGCTCCAAGGAGACTGCCCTATGTAGTTAGGGAATGGAAGTCCTTTAGATTAAAGCCTCTGCTAAATGGCATAAATGAAAATGATGCCTGCAACACACTCCAAAAGAAAGAGAAATTATCCCCACATTGCCCAACTTGTTAATACCATTCCTACCTTCACCCCTTCTCAGTTCAATTGTCAGTATTATGAGGTGAAACATAGTCTCCATCCATTTTCGAAACACTCTCTTGTTGATTACTTGTTTCTTTCTCTGCAAAGCAAAGCAGAAATCTCTTTGTGCTTTCTCAGACATAATCATATTCATTAGAAGTTGAGAACGATAGCAAGTACGGGTGATTCAGTTTGAGCATAGAAGCAAGGAAAATTATGGAATGCAGAACAATAAGAACAATTCTATTTTCTTACAGATGCAGGAAATTGACTTATTAAAGAAAATTGTTTATGGACCAGGTCCTTCCAAGAAGATGGCTGTGATCTTTCTGTGATATCAGACAAAGCAGGTTGTGTATCAGCTACAGGCCTCATTCCAGGCAAATATGACTTGTAGGACACAGACACAGACATGGAGGCAGATAGCTGTCGAGAACCCCCTGATGTGGAGTGGTGCAGATTTATTAAAACATAAAGGAGCACAGAGGAAGGGTTGATGAGGATGTTGGCATGTTGGGGAACATGCTGGGAGGTGCAGGGTCAGTGGCTGGATGTGGCTCAGGAGGTTACGGGCATCCAGGTAGGGAGCAGGGAGAAACTGATTCAGAGTCTGTAGAGAAGAGAACATTGAGTCACAGACAACATTAGTGTGGGCTGTCGGACCTCGTCCTTTCTATTCCGGTGACCCCTTACACAGGGCGCTGAGTTCTCACTGATGTATCTCATTGTGCCATCCCTCCCCCTCTCTCTCTGGCTGTCCAAAATAGTGGAATTTTGCCTTTGGCTTATTCACTGGGGGCTGTATATTGTTAAGCTGCTTTGTGTCAACTTGGATAGCTTAATGACAAATTTATTGATATAAATTACATTGAATTGAATTGAATTGAATCGCTGAAGGGGATTGCGTCATCGTTGTTTTGACAGCGGCTACTTTTGCCCACTTCAGCACCCTGGACAGCGCAGTCGGCGGAGCACTAGCTTCTGTCTGGCGCTGGGGTTTCGGCCCCGCGCCACTGACTGCAGTCGCTTTCCTTTTTTCTTTTGTCTCCCTGTCGCAGTTGGCCAATTTCCTGCCCACTGTTGTGCATTCTCCATCCATTCTGCTCTGTCTTTTTTCCACTTATTCACACTATCTTTCGCTCTGTCTCTCTGGGGTCTGCAGATGTGAGAAGTGAGGCAGCTTTGAGCGCACAGTTGAGTGGCTGCTCTGTTTCCACACATCCCAAATGAACGGGATTAAGATGAATAATGAAATCAAACAGAGAGATGGAGAGAGAGGCAGATCGCTCATGTTGGCTTGCCTCTGGATAGAAACTCATCGCTGTTTTTGTCACCTCATTATCATAGCTCCTCATAATAGAAATTGTATTCATGTCTTGGAGCACCTATGCGATTAGCAAACCTCGCTACATTATTTATTAAAATGGATTTGAATGTTCTGCCTCCACTCCCTTATAGCATCACTGGCCACGCTGCCTCCCTAAAAGGATTTTAACATCTATTACACTCCATTAACCTTTTAGACAGACAGACTTTTGTTTGCTGCTGTAAAATGAGAGAGGAATGCAGACAGACAGGTAAAGAGAGATATCTGTGTGTAGTCCTTCACTGTCTGGTGAATTTATTCATTCCAGGTTTGGAGCTGTGACTCTAATTAATGGAAAGGACAATTGCCACCTGCCACCTGAATGTCAACAGGATGTGGAAAAGGCTGAACAAGGGGAGGGCTCATGAATAATTAAAATTATCTTGCTGGAAGGATGCATTGCTCCCAAAAGTTGAATAACTCCTCTGCTTCTCTTTATAGACTGGTTTTGGGCAATATACAGCTCTGGTAAAAAATAAAAGACCACTGAAATATATTTTTATCTTAGCATCGTTATGAGTGTGACGAACATTCCACACCACTCTTAAATTCCTCATTCTGCTTCATGAGGGTCTGATTACTGATCACCTGAATCACATCTTATTTAATGAGGAAAAGTATAAAACACTGCTGTGATCAACAATCTCCTCTCACAGTGAGACCAGTTGGATGGTAAAACGCTGCATCATTTCTCTTGTTCTAATGTGCTGCCCTTTTCTTTAACATGGTGCTTTAAGAACAATATTTTTATTCGGTCATGAGGAGAAAATTTGCCTGCAGTTCTTAAAAATGAAGGCAAAGCTGTTCAGTTCAATCCTTGCATCTGTATAACCTGAGAAACTGGACAATTTTGCAGTGATCTCTCATTTTCATCACATTGTTTCCCACTATGTGGCAATAGTTTACATATACACCTGTACAACAATATAGTTACAAGCTTATATTCGTGGTTATGCATTTGTTCACAGGAGTACACAATCATCATCAATAATTATTTAAAAGGGAAATAGCCCAATTTTCCACAGGGTCTCCTTTCATAGGTGTAATTTTAAAGAAACATAAGAAATGTACACCGCAGTGGTGATAGGAACCAAATGACTGAAGATTTTAATACCTCTAAAAGCTGCCTCCCAGAAAGTTATAAACTTTTAAACCAAAAACATAATTGTACAGTTCATTTATTGCTGAGAGGTCCATAGAAGCGTTTCAAAAACTCCTTAAAGACAACTCATTTGTTAAGTTTACCAGCATTGTGCACGTGTAGTTGATTTTTTTATCATAAATGCCAATGAAGTGTGTATTGTAGTCTTTGTGACCTGGTTCCTATAACCACAGATCTCAGTCAATAATCTTCCAAGTCTGGATTGGGTCCTTAATTAAATCTTGACTACACATTCATTATCATTCGATCTAGTGTTTTTTACAGTTTTTGTGGCAGCCCATAGCATTGTCTATTCACCTCCTCTACATTCTTTCAGCCATGGGGTCTTCAACAGCCCAAGTCATATTCAGTTAATATGTTAAAAAATTTCACAGAAAGCAAATCTTGTGATATTAGGTTTGTCGTGGATTGCAGATGCATTATTGACAATACACTCCCTAATCTAATGCAAATTTTGCTTTACTACTTCTAGAGTAGCACTGAAACAGTGCCGATGAACCCTGAGTGATTTTAGAATTAAACTTAGTAGATTTTCTAATTAAACCGTTCAGCATCTCTACAACAGGACTGAATGTGGCTGGTCCCCTTTAAGTTGTGACAATGTTATGAGGGCTGGAGATGCACCATTTATCACTGAATGGACTATATATAAATTGTAGTGTGTATATTTTATTATGCTATCCCTTTCTCATTATAAAACAGAAATACAGCTCCGGAAATAAAATAGAGAGACCACTGCAAATATATTCAATATAGAGAAATAATGCAGTGACATTGGCAATCTTCTAGTAGGGTTTTACTATCCAACTGGTCTCGTTGTGAGAGGAGAGTGTTGATTACAGCAGTGTTTTTAAACTTTTATAGTGAGATATGAGTCAGGTGATCACTAATCAGTCCCTCATAAAGCAGAATAAGTTGCTGGCTTAGGAATTTTACAGTCACTGGCATGGAACTCATAGAGAGGCTGGTTTCAAAAGGAATTGCAGTGTTCTACTATTTTTTTTCCCCAAAGATGCAGACAGCCAGCATGACCACAGTCTATTTCTGTTTTGAGTGGTCGGGACACCAGGACGAAAAATAAATTATGGCCATGTTGATGGTTTATGATGCAGTTATGAATTATTAGAACAGCACAGAAGCTTATCTCTGAAACCCAGCCTCGGAGGCTCAGCCTACATCATTGACTCACCCTCAAAAGGTGATTCACAGCTTCAATACTCAAAATTCAACTCTCAAGATTTGAATTTGTGTTCGTCTCTGCTGATTACAGCTGGCCTCTGTGGTTCCAGGCAGCTGCCCGCTCTGGCTATTTCTGTAAATCCTGTTCTGTGCTCGGTTATCCTCTCTGCCAGGGCTCAGAATGGAGATCCTTTTCTCTCAGAGGACTCGAAAATGGGGGTTTGAACTCTCAATCCCAGCTCGACTTATGGGGGGAAAGAAGGAACAACACAAGGGCTTAGATGTGTTTGCCTGGATTTCAATGTAAATGTATTCAAGGGCGTGCACAGAATCCCAAAGAGCTATCTGGCCTCAATCGATGTGCTCAATCAGGCATCTCCCCTGCAGACTGTCAATAATAGAATGCTTCCAGCACATCCCGAGGACAGGCAGCAGAGTCAATACTCATTTGGAGAGTTTTGGCTGGGTTTGCTGCTCGGGGAAGTTGTAACAAGGTGTAATTCGAACTAGCTGACTACACTCTTCTCTGTAACAAAACTGATGGAGTATTCAGCCGACCGGCGGTAGAGGTCAGAAATGATCGCCTTTTCTTGGCATTACAGCACACAGTTGTAACAATGTTGCAAGCTATGATAACATCTTCAACCTTTTGTCATCAACTCTTAATATGATTTTGACAAATATTCAAGTTTCACCTGTTGTAGAGAATACATTTGACAAAATAAAGACAAAAATAGGCAAATGCAGCTCAAAAACACACACAGAAAAAAACAGGCACAAAAGAGCTAGTCACACCACTCAGAAAAGAATACATATAATGTTTAAAGTGGGTTATTTAAGCATGCCCATTTTACTAAAGAAAAGTCATGTTGGGTTAGTTTTAAAGCCAGAAGTTGCACTTGATGCTTGAAGAAAACGTCATTTCAGAGAATAAAAGTAAGGAAAACCTGAGGAACTGACTGTTCACTGCTGCCTAGTATATCTCATCATTTGAATGGTGGCATTGTAACAAGATAATCCATGTTATTAACTTCGCCTGTCAATTCTAATCTTGTGACTGATTGGAGTACAAAATTCACACCTCCCTAGAACCACACTACCAAGTATTTTCGTGATTTTTGTTTTGAGAACTTTTTAGAGGGCTTTAAAATGGATAAGGGTTATTTGCCTACATGACTAATTAAATCTTTAAGGCAATACGGTTATATCCCATGCCAATATTGTATTTGATTGCACTTTATCGTTGCAGTAGTCCACTTAAGAGGGACAGAATGATATTGGAATATGTACAATAATATTATTATTGGGTACTCTGGATCTTTTTGCCGTGGGTAGACCAGCAAAAATTATCTTTAAGCTGTAGTGATAGTAAAGGAGTTCTCATTGTTTTACAAACACCGGCAATTTGCTAACAGTGTCTGTGCAGCGAACCGTGTGGTAAGGTGTGGCTTTGTATGCCTTAGTTATGCGGAGTAAGCCCTATGTATGCATTAATAAAATGAATTGTTTGATGGGATTTTTGGTGGAACTGAAGCTGATTTTTTTGCTTTTTCTCTTGCATTTTTCACTCACTTGCTAGGACTACCCAGCTCACACAGTGCCTCTGACACTGCGAGGGTAAAGGCCAGCACATGCTTTCTCATGAAGATCGCTCAGCATGCCTTTGGAAAGCTTACTGCCAATTCTGTTACATCAGATACCGCACGCCCCCACTGGATGAGGGAATGGAGAGAAATCCACCCAGAGAGAAAAATGCTTAAAAATGCTTAAGACATGCATCCACAGATGACTAAGAGTGTTGCACCACTCAGGAGCCTCAAACAAGCCTCAAGCGTTCCACAAACCTACTGGCAAAACAAGACGTTGCTTGTGGCCAGAGAAAAGATAAAAGGAATTGTGCACCAAAAAAACAGGTTGAGGAAAGAACATGGACAAGAATTACTTTTCCTTCTCTTCTCAGCAAAGTCTGGTTTTGCCATTAGGTTTGTACAGGGGCATCAGAAGTATTTTAAATGTGAGGGGGACGCATGTGAAGGGTTTGTGAGTGGAGCGGGTTTGTGAGTGGAGCGGGTTTGTGAGTGGGGAGGGGTTCCTGGCACAATGTCTTGTCCTTTTAAGGGTGGGGGTGTTTGGAAACCCCTGTTGAATCTTGAATCTTGAATCTTTCTTCAATTAAGCCACTCCACGATAGAAGAACACACCACTGGAAAACCGCTCCGGGTTTGCGTCCAACTCACTGCATGCAAGTGAATTGTGCACAGACAGGTTGCTTGGATTTCCAGTGGTGTGTGTATTCTTCTATCGATTAAGTGGAGTGGATTCTTTCATGAAAGATTCACGATTCAACTGCACTGGGTGAACTAATTATTTATTTTAAATGTGGGGGATCCAAACTGAATGGCAGGCGATGCCCATGGGTTTGCGCAACACTTGAGACATCCACCAGTGCCGAGAAGGCTAAATAATTCTGTTGTCACCCACCCACAGATGACTAAGTGAGTTGCGCCACTCAGGTGCCCCTGATTTGCTTTTCTTTTCAACATGATCAAACGGATGGGGAGAGTTCACCAGGAGAAATGAGTCCTGCGATTGATGAGGCATAATTCAGCCTTTTAGATTTTCAATACACAGTCACAAAGTCATGCATGTCTCAAGCATTGCACAAGCCTAATGGCAAAAGAAAAGTCATAAATTCTCATCCATGTCCTATCCTTAACCTGGTGTGTTTGAGTACAGTTCCTTTGTTTTTTTACTGGCTGTCGGAGATGGGTGAGAAATGAATGACCATCAAGTGAAATGTTCATGAAAAATTAGTCTGTGCACAGTCGATGCTTCTGATTAGCTTGGACTGTGTCAAACTGTGGCTGTTTGGAATGAGGAGACAGGGACATGGAATACAGGGTGACATGCTGACACTGCTCACTCGTTATATCATTAGTTTCCTCTCTCTCTTATTTGTCCCCTGTCTCATTCTTTCTTTTTCTCTGCCATCCTTGTAGTAGTTAAGCTCTGAACACTCTGCTCACAATGCCGTTCTGCCGTACCCTGGGCCGAGGAGAGCTTAAAGGAATTGTCTGCTCAAATGTGTCTAACATGCTTGAAAGCTAATGAGGACTTATGGTGTGAATTGCGTTAGGCTAAAAAGGCCCCAGTAACATTCATTATTCATAGAGCCAACCAGACCCTACTATCATTCATTATTTATGAAGCTAGTTTGCCCCTGCTAAATCCGTTATTAGCAGTGTTAAACTGAAAAGTGACCAATGTTAAATTAAGTCCTGCGGAGTTCATCTGGTCCCGCTGCAGGGGTGCCTTCTATGTTACTAATGGTGTTGCTCTCTAGCCATTTGTGGAGAGAATGACAGCACTGTTCTCCCCTAAAAGTAAAAATGATGACATTACATTCAAACTGCCAGTAATTCTGCCATTGCTCGGAGTGACAATACTGCCAGTAAGTGCCGTCTGTTCAGCTGTCATTTAAGCCGAGACCTCAGGCAAACGCCAGCCTCTCTGTATTCTGTCTGAATAAACTCCTCATCCAAATGGATAAAGGGAAATATATCATATAGAGTAACTTCTGTACATCAAAACATGTAAATTGATTCTGATTGAACTGAACAGATTTACCTTTGTTTTTAAGAACTGTTGATAATATTTCTCCTCATTTACTAATATAAATATTGTTCTTTAAAACATCATTTTAAAGGAAATGACAAAAACATCAAACTAAGAGAAATTATGCAGCATTTACAGAAATTTAATGATTCAAATAAATTAAATCTCTTGTTCTCTCTTAAACAAAATGGCAATAATTACCATTGACGAATGTCTAGTGGTGTTTTACCATCTAACTGGCCTCATTGTGAGAGGAGAGTGTCGATTACAGCAGTGTTTTATACTTTTCCTCATTAATAAGATGTGATTCAGGTGATCAGTAATCAGTCCCTCGTGAAGCAGAATGAGGAGCTTGTGTAGGAATTTGACACTGGCATGGAATGGTTGTCACACACACAGTGATGCTGATTTTATAATACATTGCAGTGCTTTATTTATTTCCGAAGCTGTATGTTATTTTTCATCAAAACTTTCTTTGGGTTACTCTTTCTTTTTTTAGATAAGAGAAGATTTGTTGTCCACTGCAGAAATGTTCAAATGTGCTTTTGTGCCATATATAGAAAAAAGAGTTTTGGCATGCCTGTGCTACTTAATTTGAAGACTTTGTAGTTTCAGTCCTTTTTTCTTTGCTCATACTGTCACACAGAGCACGTTTTATGTGCCATGTTTCTCATCGTGTGGGAGCAGGATTGCCTTTGGAATGGAAATAAGAGAAGAGACTGTCATCTTGTTTTACAGATTAAAGCTATAGACGTTTATCAGCCTGTGTCACAGCAGGGCATTTGTAATGATAATCCAGTGTGTTCGATTCGGTAGACCAGTTTCAGTCAAAAATGTCCTGCTCCAGCGTGAATGCTCTCATGGAGAAAACTTAAACATCTAGGAAAATCCAACAAAAACAAATATAGTAAAATGGTATGGGCCAAATAAAGGCAGCAAAACCAATCCAGTCGGTGGAACCACCCTATGGGACACTAGAGCTCAGTATTTATATTCATGATTTCATGCTACTATGGTCGTAAAACCAGTCATCCAATCCATCAACTGGGCTGCTTCTGTAACAGGAAAGCCAATAATAAATATGGTAAAGGTCCTGGTGCAATAGGGTAACGATCAAGTCTTCCTAGGCAACCTTCAGGATAGTCTTACAGGACAAACAAAGAGATAGAACACAATATCATATCTGACAAAGCCACAGTCATGCCGTGTATTACATACAATATGTACAATTTCAAAATCTACCAAAATACTGGTAGGATTGGTCCCCTAGTGAATACACCTAACTGGACCTCACTCTCATCAGCCTGTCTGCTATTGCTCTTATGACTGTATGTATTGGACTCTTTCAAGCCTGTGGTCCAGCCGAGAGTAAAGCCAGGGGTCTTTTATAAATAGGGCCAGTGAGACATAACGTTTTTTGCATAAAAGAACTGGAATAGTCTAGATCATCATCGTGGTCCACATGCCTACTGTGGCCTTGCATTGCTGCTAAACTTCAGTCCAGGGATTCTTTAACCAGTTTTTTCAGCCATTTTGAAGAATACATCTATTCCATAACAGGAACACAAGCATTCTAACATGGTTGCACCAATGAAAAAATTTAATAATGGTAAGAAAAGATGTGCCACCTCTTAAAGTCTGCAATTTCATAGTGTATTTTCAAATTGTTAATTGGTAAGAGCAATTCAAACAAAAAGAGACCAGTTTGAGGGGAAAAACACTGTGCACTCTTCAAAAAACAAAATAAATAAAAAAGCCCTGGTAGCCAGAATCAGCAGATTTGGACAAATAAATGGTAGGTTTGAATGTCACTTTTATTGTAGTATTATGTTAAGTTTACATTTACGGCATTTAGCAGATGCTTTTATCCAGAGCAATGTACTTCAGTGCTTCAGTAGTCCACATCTGTTCTTTATACCTGCAGAGCTACACTAAGATCAGCTGCTGCCTTTAACCAAGTTACTGCCAGCTAAGTTAAACGCCTAAAAACCCTGTCAAAAGAAAAGCAGTCAGAGGTTAATACACAAGTAAGGAAAAACAGTTAAGAGGAGAAGTGCCAGTTTAGTTTTTTTTTGTAATAAATAGGAAAATATGTATACGAGATAAACGAGAGGACTGGGTGGTCACCAAAGTGCTCCTTGAAGAAATGAGTCTTCAGACGCTTGAAGTCAGCAAGGAACTGGTTGATGCAGATCTGATTGCAAGAGTGTATTTGTTCCACCACTTGAAAAGAGTCTTGATGCAAGTTTTATTCTGAGCAGAGGTTTAAGACGAGAAGTGCTTGAAGCTCTGAGAGGACGAGAAGTGACGCTGCTTGATCAGTGCTGATATGTTTGGACGTGCCAATCCATTCTTGGCCTTGAAGGCAATTCTTAAGATTTTGAACTTTATGGATCAATCTCATGGGCGGCACAGTGGCGCAGGTGTTAGCGCTGTTGCCTCACAGCAAGAAGGTCCTGGGTTCGACTCCTGGGTCGGGCGCAGGGTCTTTCTGTGTGGAGT
>JBBMFX010267463.1:1542-19660 GCA_037832545.1 Rhabdalestes septentrionalis | reverse complement strand
ATAACCATTTATTAAAAATGTTACAAAAAACCACATGATTTCAAAGGGTGTCCTAATTTTTTCACATGACTGTATACCTCTGATTTCAAGCTAATGTTATTAGTGAAATGTTCACCTTATGCAGGGCATTGCACATTTTTGTTGGTTGAAACCCATAAATCACACTCTCACCCTACTGATGGAACAGAAATAACTGAAGGAGGACTTTCTTGATTAATTTCTCTTTATTAGGTTTATCTTATCTTTTCTTATGGTAAATTTGTAATAATAACTGGAATTGATCACCTCGAAGAATTTGTTATTTTGAGTGACTATGAAGCTAAGTATATTTGCTTGTTGTATAATTCCCCTGCAAAAAACAGAACCTAGAAGTGACCCAGGTGAATGCTTTTGAATAATTTTCATGTGTCCAACAGATCATGATTTTTATTTTTTTTTTAAGCTATGCAAATAAAGTTATGTTCAACTGAAAGCACTTCCAGACACTTCTTTCGGCCCTTCTTCTGAAAAAGTCCCGTCTTCTGGGTCAAATCAGAACGGCCAGCCAGTTATTTTCTTACACAGTCTTTCTGCTCCTACAGTTCAACAATGACATTTTGTTCCACAACCAAAGTAAAGCATAGTTATCAATCACAGAATATATATTAATGTTAAAGCTGCAACTTGGAGGGTGTCTTTTGAAACTTAACCAATGTATAAAAATGCCTAGTCTTGTGTAACAGACTCAAAACCTGAATGCTAGAACATATAGAATAAGGCATGTTAAATAGTTCGTGCTGTAAAAAAGACAGATAAAACACTAAGTGAATTTCCATTCTTCTGGAGAAAGGTTCAAATAACTTCCCTCCAAGGAATTTTGAAACTTGAAATGTGACCCTTGATTTCTTTTTGGTGTGTTTGTGAACTGATTTTTTACATGACCCATTATGACCCAAACTTAAACACCTATAATACACTAATAACAGCAGCAAATAAATTTTCTCTTACACACAGTTAGGGCAAATCAAGTAGAATAGTGGACAAATCTTGCAATTTTGGTAAACAAATTGGTAAAATGCATAATTGCAAGTATTTGCAAATACTTATATTCTTTGCGAAACAACTAATATTTAATTGATAAATCAAAGTACAATACTAAAATAAATGTGTTTAACAAAATGTTTTGTTTCTTGATTAATGTGGATGTAGGAATATTTTAACAACAGGAAAGTAATAACAATTTACTTCTAAGGGATATATATATTTATATATACACTACCAGTCAAAAGTTTGGACACACCTCTATCAGTGTTTTTGTTTGTTTTTATTATTTTCTACATTGTAGATTAATATTGAAAACAAACAAATGATGAAGGAACACATGGAAATATGCAGTAAACAAAAAAGAGGTAAACAAACAAGAATATACTTTGTAATAAGGTAATGATGAACTGTTGTTTCTTTTTACTTAGTTAAGTGGTCCATGCCATAATGTGCTGTTGAACCGTAGTAGAACAGGATCACTAACTGTGTACCAACCCGACCATCACAACTGATGGTCCCAAACACATTAAGAAAATTCCTCTAATGAACTCTTGACGAAGAACTCCTCTTAATTAAACACCTTTCCACCTCATGAATCTGATTGAAAAAATGCCAAGAATGTGCAATGCTGTCATCAGAGCAATAGGTGATGTTTTCAGTATAAATCTACAATGTAGCCAATAATAAAAACAAAGGAAATAGTTGAATGTGGAGGAATGTGCAGACTTTTGTCTGGCATATATTTCAGGCACATATGTATCACACCATTTTAAGTAAAACTCCAGTTTGATTTGAAACATTTTTCTGAGCCTAGCATAGCCAAATGAGGTTCTGCTGTGCACTTGTATGACAAGCCTATAATGCAGGGGTTTAGGCATTAAGGGATTTAATGAGTGATGTGTGATGTGAGTTCTTCAAGCGCTTCTTTCTGACATTAGACCCTAGATGTTCCAGACAGGAAATTAAGCTGAGCTTCGAGCTTATAAACGAATGAATGCCTATAAACTGGGCATGGGAATTATGAAATCCAAGAGAGATGTCAGCTTTTCCAAAAGTCAGGGCAACATTTTGAGAGTTTTAACAAATTATACAAGCTCAGTCTAAGGACCTTCAAAGACTTGATTGCGAATATCTCAGCAGTAGATTTGTGGATTTGTTTCTGGTTAATCAAGGCAGCTTCATTTGAAACATTGCCTCTCTCTAAATGTGCACGAACCTGAATTCATTTCCACACATTTGATTTCAATGTTTGTATGTTTGTGGACCAGGGCATCATGGGAGTTGCTGGAAGCATCAATTGGTAAACTGGACGAGCCGTTCCAGGTGTCAGTGCTGTACACTTCCTGTAGTGGTCTTGATGTCGGAGTGCTGGCCATTGACTCGCTGGAACTGAAGCACTGTGAAATGGGTGAGTCCTTTTACAATCTGTCAAATAAAGTGAGTTATAGTTTTATGGCCACAGGCAAGTCATGAAAACTTCCAGTCTGAAACAGCTGAGTTGAATGATGTTTTGTAGGAAACATTTTGATGCTTCAGTAAATACCAGGTTTTATCATTCATCTTCTCTGATTCAAATTTATTCAAGATTCATTTTATTTATTTAATTATTTTGCTACAATTCAAAACTAATTTTAAAATGCCCAGAATCTAGACAAGACTTTTATAAGAGATTGGGGCTGTTATTTGTTGGGGGGAGTCAGGGGGGTTGTGATTGTGTAGATCAGTGATCCCCAAATATTATTTCCTCACGAACCGGTTTAATATCAGACATCTGGTCAATTAAAAAAAGAAAACATTGTATAGACTCTAATAAATAAAATAGAAACACTGTAAAAAAAAATTCTGTGCAGCCCACGGACTGGTACCGGGCCATGGGTCATTTGGTACCGGTCCGCAGGCTGCACAGAAATAAATCACTGGGGTTGGGGACCACTGTTATAAATAATTTATGTTGATTACAATTGATGGTAATATTGCAAAGGCAAATTTTAAACAGGACTGTGCATCACAATGCATTTTACACACCAACTTAAATGCTAAGTAACTGCTTGATTGATTTGGTAACTTTTGGAGCCTGAGATATATTTCAGCTCTTTTTACTCCATTGTCTAAACCCCTTGAGTCAGTGAGCCCTTGTCTAAGATGTACTTACACAAACATCTTCTGGTTTTTATTCTCGTTTGAAATTATGTCAGTATTCACTTGTTTTGATACATTTTAGTGACTTCTACACAAAATTTCTTTCTTCCTGTGGGCTTCATCAGAGGGTGGTGATTTAGAGCTGGTTCCCGACTGTGAGGAGCACTCTGGCTTTCACTGTGACTTGGGGGGGTGTATAGAGAAAAGCAGGGTGTGTGATTTCCATACTGACTGCCCTCTGGGGGAGGATGAAGGCTTCATCTGTGGTGAGTCTGTTAAAGTTTTTTTTTTTTTTTTATTGCCCGTGAAGAGTTTTTGACAACATAATGTTGTGTAATGTGTGTTAATTAGCCCAAACTTGAGGCATGTAACCAGATTTTGTACCTATTAGACTTGTTTATGCACAGCAGGATTCTTTTTTTTCCAGATTTTACAACTTTGTCTTGAGACTCAACCACCAAAAGTGTCAAAACAACTTCTCTTGATTATGGCACTGAGCAGAGATAATACCTTTAAAAATTGAGAAACTAGGATGAAGACCTCCTTTGGTCAGAAAAAGGAAAGCTGTTTTTAATATGTTGGAACCAAATTTGATGGTTTTGGTTTTTGACACTCTGGGAACTCATGAAGAATATAGAAGAGGAAAGGAAAATGGATTCCATGAACCAATAAATCATTTATAATCTTCATACACACCGAGTGTACCTCATTAAAGCATAGTACAATTCAACAAGATAAACATCTTATAAAGAGTCAGGTTGTTGCATTGAGGTGCAACATTATATCATAATACTCTATACATTTTCTTTTACCTCTGTGTGTTCATAGTCAACATTGCTGCTTGTGGCATATGTTTAAATAAGTTCTGCTCTAGGCAAGTGGAATTGCTGTCATCATTTTGTATTCTGACTATTCTAAAATACATAATATCAATATTAAATATATTTTTCCTATATTTCTCCCCAGTTTAATCATGCCTAATTGCCCCCCTATAGCTAATACTTCCCCACACAATGACGCCAACACTGTGAGATTGAAGGCGGGCGTGTGACTCCAGTGTAACCAAGTTAAACAATATGCCACAACACCTTTTTAAACTTCTACCACAACTACAGTATCATTCATCGCATCGTGCTTGGAGAAGATTGATACCATTCCTGTTATGCCAGCTAACCGATGCCTATGCTGGCTAACAGCACTGTGCTGGGATGAGAGTGACATCCTACCCATCCAGAGGATTTAAGCCTGGAGGATTTTGAATTGCCTGGTTCATAAGCCTATTAGTTTTTTTTCTTCACTACATTTACTTTATTCATTCCTATACCTTCCAACTATCAAGAGAATTGATCTCAGTTCTTAGTTGCTAAAACTCAGTTTCCTCAAAGACATAAGACGCCAATTTATTGATTGACTGAATTTTCAACAATTCAGTTTTTTCCAATTCCACCCACTGGGCTGGACTCCTACCATGTGGTGAAGGCTGCCACAGATCTATCTCTCAAACTTCCAAAGACAGGGCCAACTCTTGCACCACTTGGGAGCCCCAGAGAGGTGATTTTGTAAATTTATGATAATTGAAACATTCATTTGGATGGTGGCCAAGGAGTGATTAATCCTTATAAGATTTGTAAGATCACTTTTGGCAATTTGCATTTCACTGAACTGAAAATACGCACTTAAGTATGTGGAGTGGTGTGGCGTGAGGAGGGTCTACAGAGCTATTGGCAGGCTGTGTGATGCTCACATTAGCTGTATTAAAGATCTAGGCCATGATATATTGTTAATCCTTTCACCGGACGTGGTGAATTAGCCAACCTGAAAGTGCTTCCCTTGCTCTGTCAGAGTGCTCAGTTAAGACTGAGGAAGCATGAGTTCAAGTATTTATACATAAGAAGTTCAAATGTCTTAACTGTGCCTTGATTTAAAAATACGGAGGTAGTTCTTATCCTCATGACATTGTCATGTATGTGTTTATGATACTGTAATGAAACAGAAAACAGAAAACTTCACAGAAGGAATAATATACATGACATTTTATTTGACATTTTACCAGCAAGTGACCTAGCAGTTAGGGTGTTGTCCCTGTGATCAGAAGGTTGGTGGTTTGAATCTCAGGACTGCTCCCCGGGCGCTGTGGTCTTGGCTGCCCGCTGCTTCAGTTGGTGAATGGGTTTAAATACAGTGGAAGTATTTCATGCTTTTCACACTGTGTGCTCTGGTGTGTTTACTTATGACAGAATTGTCACTTCATTAATGGCATTAAACAGATGGTTTTACTCAGGTTTATGGGCCTTGGTTAGTGTTGGTATGCTGAAAGGAGGGTTTGAACCCATGACCTCTCGGTCTAGAAGCATATGTCCTACCCATTACCAGCCACTACTACTTGGGCACGCATTATCCTGACATCATTTCAATTGTCTTTCCTTGGATCATTTTGGTAGGTATTAACCACCGTATTCCAGGAACACATGTCTCCCTGCTGTTTTCGAGATGCTCTGACCAGTTGTCTAGCCATCATAATTTGGCTCCATTCAGAGTTATTCAGACTGTTTCTTATTGTAAGAGATTCCAGTAACAGATCATCACCAGAGGACAAATAGTGTCACATTCATTGAGGATTTTTTAAATTCGACAATGTTTTTCCAATTGTGTTATCAAGATTTATCTGTGGGAAAATCAATCATTTTGAATGAGAGCCAGCAGCACACAGTGGCTAGTAGCACTGCAGTTACTGGCAACATGAAGCAAATGATCTGAGCGCTTTGGGGAGTTGTAGCAAGTGGTGGAATTGGAGATGACTAAATTAGGCAGAAAATGAAAATTTGGTTTGCCCAGAACTTCCAGCCAATCACAGTAAAAATGGCAAAAAATGCAAAGAATTTGTTGGGGTTTTTTTTGTTGTTGCTTGTTTCTGTTTTTAGTGGATAAAATTGGCCTATGTAGGCTAATCACCACCTGCTCTTGACTCGTGACAAGTCAAAGGCTGTCTGAAGCTTTCAACACTTGCACACTCTGTTAGAGAAAACATCTTAAAGTAATCAAATAGATACAAATGTAAAAAACGGTTACTTTAAAAAAAGGTTTGCTAATTAGCTCTCTGTATCCAACATATCTGTGCAAATTAAATCTATATTAATTATTTGAAATATTTTGTAATAGATCTTTGTCCTTTAATGAGACTCTGAATTTTGGATTTGTTCTTGCTATTTTAGTGACAGTGCTCCTTCCTATTAGCTCAAAATCCACCAGACTTTTAATCAAGATTGTTTAAAATTCAATCCAGGCTGAATACAACACTCACAGAGAAGGAAATGAACACTTCTAGTAAGAAATTGAGTTTCTGTGAGGTGCTTTCTAAGGCTCAGTGGGACCAGGGAGTGAGCTGTGATTAAATTGTAGCATCGATGTATGACCTACCTTTCAAGTACACTTTTCTGAAGGCTGACTTGTACTTCTTTGAATCTGCGAATGTGTGTGCACAGTGTGGACATGTCAAAACCTGAATGTACAAAAAACAAAGAAGGATGTTTGCTCTCTTGCTGCGAGAATGATATTTTGTAGAAAGGACAAAACGCCTGTAATGTTGCATCTCTTCTGCCTATCGTTTCTGCTTCATAAAACAAAATACCTACAATCAACAGTACCAATGCTAGGCTCTCCTTTTGTCACATAACATCCAAGACAGTTTATAACATGTAGTTAGGGACTTCCAATGAGTGGTCATCCATCACTGCATTAACTTAAATTCAGAACTAGACAACAGAGAGCCAAAGTAAAGAGCCATATATAATGCAGGGAAGGCAGTCTGTCTAAAGATGTAAACATTGAAAAATCTGTGCTGATGCTAAATGGGATAAATATGATGTGCTACATGATGCTATGGTACTACTGGTTGGTAGAACAGTTTATACATCAAAATCATCACTACAGAACTGTTCCAGTGCAGTGGCATCAAGTTGCAGCAGCCTTCCTGTGATCCAATATTTGGTGCAAAAGTGTGAGTGTAGTCAACTTTCACACCTTTCAAAGATCAATGGGCAAGGCTAGCACCACTAGACACTTCTACAAGATATAAACAAGAAAATAACCTCAAGGGCACACTAAATGAAAATTCTATTGCTGCAGTGACAAGGCTTTCAGATTGTGGCGAAACAAGTGGTGTGTGAAGAAGGGGAAAAAAGGGGTGAGGGGTCCATGCTAGGCTAAAAACTAGCCGGCCAGGTATCCTATTCATCCTAATATGGACTGGACTACATTCAACTCACGCAAAACAACCCAGTATTAGCTAAGAACCTGCTGTATTCTTGTTTTTACAGATAATTAGTCAGCATAGACATGCTCAGGAACAGCATGGCTGGCGATGACTACCCAGATTAGCAACATGCTAATGTTCTGCTCTGCTCTGAGTGTAATGTAGCACCAGCTGAAAAAATAGAGATCTGTGTGTTACGTCAACAGCCACTGGTGCAGGAATGTTGTGCTGGGAGCTAGTTGATGCTCACCACTGTTGGAGTTTGATGACTGTTAGATCTAGATTATTTTATTTACCACAGATATTCACCACCATGCTCATAGATGTGGTGCATATCCCACCCAGCCATAATGCTGACAACACACTGGCTGAACTTAACGGCACCACCAGTTTGCTCTAAATCTCTCTAAAAACCGACTGTTTAGTGTTGCTGGAGGTTTCAACCATGTAAATCTCAAGATAGTTCTCCCTAAATTCTATCAATATGTGGACTTCCATTGAGTGATTGACTGTATTTACACAAACAGCACTACTAGGAGCAATCTGCTCTCTTCAGAACCATTTTAATCACACTGACTGGGACATATTTTGGGAAACTGCATCCTAGGGTGACTTCACCAATGTGCATGCAGACATATTATCGGCCAGCTGCTGCATCAGCAAGGAACGTTAGGGACTATAGAGAGCATTCTCTGTAGTTTCATCTTGGCCTGGTACACAAATTGTGCCGCATCATATCACAGGTCCCTATATAATATAGTAAGGACTGCTGCAATGGTCATCAGGGTTTCTCTTTCCAACTCTTTTACAGACATTTACACCACATTCTACATCTGCAGAGCTACTAGCATTGTGGGTGACTCCCACACACCCCTCCCACAACCTCTTTTCTCTCCCCGTGTCTGGCAGGAGGTTTGCAACATCTAGGCCTTCACTAACAGGATGGGGAACAGTTTCTTCCCCAAGGTCATCACACTCCTAAATCAGAACTGCATAAATAACAGTACATCATAAACGAAAACATGGAGCTTCCTCATTTCTCACTATTGTACCGTACACACATTTAACTGTTCTGACATAAACAAAGAAAATATCACAAACTGGCACTGTACATACTGATAAAATATATGTATATACTATTCCCTTTTTTCTAATACTATTGCTTCTACTTGCTATTTTGCACAATTATTTATTGCTGTCTACTGAATACTGTGTTTTCCAGTAAATTATTGTACCATTGCTCTTGCACTCTCTCGTTAAAACTGTCCTGCCTGCACATTTGTAGTCTTGTGGTGGTGTTTTTTTTTGTACTGGTATGTTTTTGTTCTTTGTAATGCTCATGTTGCAATATGGCTAGAGGAGCTGGCAATGTAACATGCCTCAGATGGCAATGAACAACACATTTAAGTCTGTTCTCTGCAGACGTTTGTATTTACTTGTACTCACTATGATAATCATCCCAAGGTTTTTGCACACTGATGTTTATTATTATAACAAATGCTAATTAATTGAGTCCTGAGTCCTAAATTGGGGTTTGCTTAACATTTAAGAGAAATAACAAACCATGCCAAGTTAGCCTACAAATTTATAAACCTTTTCTCTACACACCCTGAAATGACACTTGTGATATTGAATCCAAATGATCTTGAATTTGCTGATAACACCTTATACAGTGTTTATGTACCAATGACGTCTTCAAATATAAGTGGCTCTAATTGACCGGAATTATTATAAATAATGTGTTTTTGTGACTTGTTTTTCACAAAGATGTTCACTTTATGTATGTATATACTGTATGTATTAGGGTCTCAAATAATTTTTCATAACATTTCTTTGCAGGTGCGTTGCCTTTGGGTTCATACTGTTCATTTGAGTCAGGATCTTGTGGATGGCCAGCATCTGATAAACAGTCTTCCTGGATGCTGGCCAGTGGCAGTCTACTGTCAGAAAATACTGACCTTCTAGGAGCAACACTCCAAAATACTCAAGGTGAATATGCAGCCCTAAAGTGTTAAAAATGTATTCTTTCAGATTCTTTCACTTCATCTTGTGGTCCACATAGCTAGCACCCTTTGAATGCACTTTTCTCTAACCTTTATTTGTAGCTATTGTCCAGACACACACATTTACAATATAATATTCTGTCCCTTTTTATTCAGGCTAAATAGAATCAAAGCAATACTACAAATCAGTATAATCAGCCTAGGGTCTGAAAGAAGTCACATTAGACAAAGCTGCTTATTTGCACCATAGCAATTACTGTCTGTGATTTCAAGAATGGACATAAATGCTTTACATCTAAAATCAATATTGTGACAGTTTTCTGCTCTCCCTCGGTGAACCGATCCCTAAGCTGTTGGAAGAAAAAGATTTCTCCCTCGGACAGGAGGTGATATATTGTCTCAGAGGTGATCCCTAGACGAACGAGAAGATGATTTCCCAGATTTCTTTCCAAGTTTCTCCCATTACATGTAGAATGGAAACCAATGCCTTCTGTTATGAATGTCACTGATGGGATTTTCCCACAGATGGTCTGGGCTTTCCAAATTTCTAATGGGGAAATTACTGGTGTTTTCTGTAGATAGCACTCAAAATCCTTAATGAAATAACCTTTGGAGATGGTCACAGTGATTTAAAGGCCAGCTGAGAGCACTTCAGTATATGCAGCTCAGCTTGATACTGGAATAACAAACTGGGTTCTGGTGCATGCAAAGCAGCTGTTCAGTTTACGGCAGGGCAGCTGGTGTCCAGCTTTGTAGCTCGAGCTTAGAAGTGCTGTGCAGCTTCAGTGTGGAAACATGTTAACTCTTGTCTTTACGCAAAATTTGAGAAAAAGCTTAGTTCTTCTTTTCATGTTGTTTAGGTCCAAAGTTTTCAATACTGTTAAGAGTACTTTTAATACTGGTAGCTAGTGTCGGACAGTTTTCCTTTCTGCTGAAAAGGCGAATGTTGTTTGAGCATCGGGGCAAAGCCATTTTGACAACCATGCGAGGAAAGCTGTTTCATTTTATTACAGATTCAGAGTCCAGGTTAAAGGCATCTCATAAAATAAATGACATAAAAATACACATATTTCATAGGCTTGTTTCGGGTTGATATGTTTTATGCGCATCTCGGCCACATCTGTGACGAGTGTTTAGGCAGCTCAAACTCCCGGACCCATCCCTGACGGCTCGTATTCCCAGGGTGAGCCCGAGAGAGTCCGAGGCCCCACTAAGGCCTGCCGATGACGAAGATAAGGTAGATGAAATAGGCGATTAATGACTTTTACCTGGTAGGCTGCAATTTATAAACCCTGTATATTTGTACTGGTCGTTAGGAGATGGAATGTTGTTCATGCACTGCTCAGTAAAAAAGCATAAGCAACATGTATTGTGTGTTACTGATATGAACGTGAGACACATGCGGCTTATAACACGGTACAAAATTGATTTTCTTTCTAAAATTAGAGGATGCGGCTTTTAATCTGGTGCACTCTGTAGTCCGGAATTTCCAGGACTTATTAAGGAAAAATAAGCAAACAAAAAAAACCAAAACATCTCTAATATATTTGTTTAAATATAAATAAAATAAACTCATCAGTATGTTATGAAAAAATGACAGTGTATAGATCAGTGTCCTACAAGTAGGCCACTGTACCAGTGTTCCCCCAACTGGAAGTGATGGCGTGTTATTTTGCATAAGCCCAAGATGTGTTCACGTTCATTGTGCTGGCAGCTAAATGTATACAAAGATTTCTTAACAGTGTAAAATGTGTTACTCTTGCAACCACAAACACCTCACTTGCTCTCTGGTCATGTTATTATTTGATTGTTTTTCTGCAAAGCACCTGCACACGCACACACACAAAAATCTACTATCCCATTTGCAAGGTCCATTATAAGACAGAATTACTCTGCTTGTTTAAGCGAGCTATGGGAGGGAAATTGTTCAAATAATTATGAATTAAATTATTAGAGTTAAGCTTGACTGAACTAAACAAACATTTTTATTTCCTTTGTAATCTTTCTTTCCTCTCTTATCCTTTCCTAAGGTCACTTCCTGTTCCTAAAGGTCAGAGACAATGCTGACGGCAAAGAAGCGACCATTCATAGCCCAACTCTTCCCTTAACTGTGTCTAGCCAGGAATGTCAGGTGAGACTTGAGTGTGTCTGTGTCAGTGTAACAAAACTCTATTAGAATAGCATTTTTGGGGGGACAGCTGGTGGTCTGGTGGTTAAGGAGTCACCCCTGCAATCAGAATGGTGTGGGTTAGAATCCCAGGACTGCTTGTGGCACCACTGAGGTAAAGCAAGGTACCATCCGCACACTGCTCCATGGGTGCACTCATTTGTGGCAGCCCACTGCTTCAATTGGTGAATGGGGGGAATGGAAAAAAGAATTTCACGTGGTTCTCACTGTCTGATGTGGTGTGATGTGTTGATGCATGGATAAAAGGCCACTTTATTTTTTTAAACATCCTTTGTACACATACCTTAAATGGCACAGGTGTTCATTGGAGACCTATCATTAGAAAAACACTGCAAATATATTAAAATGTTTGCCAAGCAGAAGACTTTAAAGTGCCCCCACCACTGGACTGTAGACTCAGTGGAGCTGTGTGCTCCTCAATGAAGGAGCTACAGTATCTAAGGAATGAGTTGGACTGGCATTTGTGATGCTTGAACCATTCACTAATGCTCTTGTGAGTAAATATAATCAAATCTTCCCAACAGTGTTCCAAAATTGCCTTCCCAGGAGTGCAGTGACTGTTACTTTAGGAAAGTAGAGGAGAAATAACCTTTTAACAGGAAACATTGGATAAAAAAATGCATACAAACTTTTGGACATATTACAGATGTGTTCTTTAGAAGCTGAAACATACACTGGGGTGCTCCTTGACCCGCTTTGCACTGTTCTTTTTTAAATTCATGATCTAAATACAGGGGCTTGCTTTTATGCTGCAATTAGCTGTTTGATCCGGCTGACATTACATTTTATGGTTCAGACCTGAACAGGATGTTCTCTCAGAGTTCAGGGCAAATTAACCTTTTTGGAGAGTGGAAGTAAATGAAACAGCTTGTTTTTTTTCCAGTGAGAACTTCTGTCTCTTCCACAGTTTTAAGGTTCATATGAATAAAATTCATTTTGGTGTCCTACCTTTAACCCATTGTGTTTTTGGCATGCAGTTGCACTTCCTGCTGTATATGTATGGAGAATTTAATGGTACCGTGGTGCTGTCAGTGGTAGAAAATGAGACGTCATCGACTCCTTTAGTGTGGGAAAGGGCTGGACAGTGGAAGGACACCTGGCAGGACGTGACTCTGCAAATCACTGATCTCCTGAAAGGGTAACAGATATGCTGAATTTTATTTGGTGTAAAAGGAAATGAATGGTTTTGACGATGCACATACGTTTTGAGATGAACTCACTGGAATGTGATCAGATTAATTTCACCAAAATTAATGAAGGTTGAATGAATGCTTTTCTCTATCACATCCTTATCTTTGGTTTATTATGTGTTCCAACTGCAGGTTCCATCTAAAAGTGCAGGCCCTGTGGGCTGCCGGTTCAAAGGCTGACATCGCACTGGATGACATTTCTTTAAGTGCAGCGTGTTTTCAGACAGGTGACCTTTTGTCCACGACACACAACCAAACACAAATGTGTTGCCACTGTCATGAGAAGACCTCCTTCTGTTTTCATTTAAGGTTCTTTTTTTCTTATAGCATTTCTAAAAGGCAGCTGCCCCATTTTTTGTGTTAACATGTTCCAACAGTGATGAGATACATGTGGGAAAATTTTAAATAAATTGGTGTGGAGCTCATGCTCTTTTTTAAACGTGAGTGAAATGTAGTAGAAAGTGGTATCAGGGTGTAATGTGGGATCAGCAGACTGGTTGTTAATGCCACTTTGATCAATCTTGAGACATTATACACTTTTATTTATTAGCATACAATAGTAAACAGTACATTGATACTTTTGATTTTGCCCAATTTAAAAAGTATAAGAAAGTTACATACATTCATGAGATCCTGCTAGTGTGGGATTCCTCTTTCTCAGTGTTGCACACAAAAGCTGTTTGAGTGGTAAGAGCTTCCGCTTGGCGAATTTGCTGAACACAGCTTTATATTGATCTGCAGATACTGAGTGGAAGTCATATTTTCCAGCAACGATACAAAAAAATTAAAGTTCCAATGACTACAAGATTAAACTTTTTACATGAAAATCCCAGTCCCAGTCACACCACTGAAAATCTATGGGGCGAACTGGATTCTCCATAGATGTTCCATATTTTCAGTGTGACATTGAAGAAATTAGTAAACTTAAAAGTCTTTTTTTCTTTATCAAGGGTAGTTTAGCAAGGTTTTGAGAGTTTTTTTGCCGATGACAAGCAGTATTACGAAAGCAATTTCTTTATTATGCAGCTTAAAATTCAAACTAGCAGATCACCCAGTAAAAGTCTCTGGTGCATGTCAAATCCAGGAAAGAATCCAGTTTTGAAAGGGCAGAAACGCACATGCAGTTTCGCTTCCTGCTAACAGTGGGAGGTGTGTCTCGCAAAGCTCATGATGTAGCGCTTTCCTGATTGGTTCTGAAACCTGGAGAAGTCGGTAAATAACATTATTCCCATCTTACAATGCTGGGATTCTTATAATGCCCGACTTGTGCATTGCTATCGTGCTTGATCCGGGACATCATCCCACGAACTCTTTCGTTGAGGTTGTGATGGATTAGGCAGGCACATCTGCCCAGCTACAGTCGAGCGTTTCTCGGAACGCTGCGGTTTTTTGTTCCCGAAATTCTGAGCAATGGGTGGCTCAAAACTAAACTGAAGACCTCCATTCTATTCTGCGGTCAACCGCACGCACTGGTGGTCCTGAGTCGAGCTTTTTTATTTATCACTGTTCATTTATGGAAAAGAGCCTTTGTGAAATTCCTGAGATATCTGATCGCTAAAAAACACCTAAATCACAGTTCTCTCTTTCACACTCGTCTTCTACTTTCTCTAGCCCTCCTGACCTCTCTCACCTCTCCTCCTGTCATCCTCTCTACTTTTTATAGAGCTCCTCCATATCTTTTCCACACTGTTATCTCATCTAGTAAATGTAAGCCTGTGTAGATAAAAACGCAAGTTCACATATTTCTTTTTCTTTTCTTTTTTTTTAGAAGAAAAACACTTTGTGGTGGATGATGATTATCAGTGAAAAAATGAAGGGCCAATGGCAAAGTCCTGGATTAGGTTGTTCAACCCTAAGGCTATTTATCCTTCTCTCTTGTTGCTCTTTCTCTCTTGGTATCTCTCTGCTTTCATCAGATGTGAATGCACTGCTTTTTGCACACCATGACTTGGATTCCATGAGTAAACTGGACTTCCTGAGCCCACTCCCTGAGCCTTCTGTGTCAGGTACAGTGAGTTATTTTGATGTAGTGATAACATGCCTCTGTAATGAAGTTCCACTTCTTGAGCTAGAAGAGCCAGAAGAGCTCAAATATACAGCATAGTTCACATTTAGCACTTTATCTGGAAATATGTTAAAAGTAGAAAGGATACAAACATTCATAAAAATGAATCCAATGCTTTAGCTCTGCTTGAGAATTTGTGTGTAAAACATTTTGGGAATAATGCCTGGGAATGGATATTGACCTTAAAATTACTTAAAAGTACTGACCTTATGAATTATACAATGACGCATGTCTCTGCATAAAGCCAGTAAGACAAAATACATTCTCTGTTACTTTGTTTCACGTGAAGGTGTTTTAGTAAGACCGCCTGAACAACCCCATTCCCCTACACATCTGTCAGAAACAACTGTTTGTGGCTGGTTGCTTTACTTCTTAGTGACATGGCCTCTTCCAAATTGAAGACCTTTGGCCACAATGAGCAATTAAGCTTATCAGTGCCTCTTACTACCCGGTTAGCGTGTGTGCTTGTCTTTCCTTTCAGGCAACCTTAAATAAACACTCTTTAGTAACTAAGCCCATGGTTGGCAGCTGGTGCTGTAGTTGTTTAGGTGGTTGCCCCTGCCAAAAGAAGGTTGTGGGTTTGAATTCCAAGACTGCAAGTGGCACTACTGAGGTACCATCACCACACACTGCACCCGGGGTGCTGTGTTCCTGGTTGCCAGCTGCTTCACTTGGAGAATGGGTTGAAGGGTTGAATGCAGAGGATGAATTTCACACTGTGTGCTGTGGTGTCTTTAAGTATGACAAATATTCAATTTACATTGTTGTTACACTGGTCCTCTGAGTCACGTTAAACAAGACAACGCATTTTTCCTAACTGCCACTCATGCAGTATCACAGGGCAGTGTAGCATGTCGCCTGCCAATTCTGTTATGTCAGCTATAAGACACCCATGCTGGCTTGCATCACCCTGAGAGAGTAACGCCAATTGTGCTCTCATGGACTCCCGACCACGGATGACTGCAGCAACACCAGTGATCCAATTCACAACCTCCCGAAGATGCACCAGCACTTGGACAGTTGCGCCGCTCGGGAACCCAGAAAAATAACATGAGCTTTATTTATGTACTTGGTTAATTTTCTTTCCAGACACTGTGGCTGATGGGATTGTAATTTGTCGTTCTTACAGAATATATTTTTGTAATTATTTACAGTCAGTGTGTTACCTCTACCAGTTCTAAACCTCTTTTTGAAGCAGGCCTGTTTTTGGAGTTTCTATCCAGTAACCGTTTTGGCTGATCAGTACTTTATTATTTATAATGGATATTTCATAATGTTAAATCAGATGTGCTAGTGGTGAACAAAATCACACAGTCAAGATAAAGATAAAGAAGAAGTCACTTCTGTCAGTTTTATTAATGTTGCTTTGTATATTTTATGTTTATTCTAATATCCTGCCATTTATAAGCAAAACACACATACTTCTGAACCCTTTTCGCAAGTGCTTTAAGATTTAAGGCAGTATAAGTTGTACTATATGTGGCATGTGGTCCAAGGAAGGAGACTGTTTACGTTCTTGGTGTTATCTTTCAGAGGAGTCCCAGATGGCATGGTGGTTCACATCCTGTGGAGCCAGTGGCCCCCAGGGCCCGACTCAAGCCCAGTGTGACAGTGCCTATCGCAACACCAATGTCAGCGTGGTGGTGGGGAAAGAAGGTCCTCTCCGGGGCATCCAGATGTGGAGGGTTCCTGCTACGAACAGATACAAGTAAGCAGAGCACTAAGACTGACATTTCTGTCTGAACACAAGAGCCTTCAAAGATTTGTTGGGCAGTCCTTGTAAATGACTGAACACTGAAGAAATCCACTGATATGCTGAGTAGGACATTAAAGGCTTCATATGCGTTAGCTACTGTAGAGTTTTAAATTAAATAAAATACACAACAAAACACCTAATTGGCATTAATAATTTAATGGAGAAACAGAGCAAGTACTGGGACATAACAGAGGTGTTGTTTCACTATAAAGTGTCTCCCTATGCTGCAGTATCCTAAAAATCACTTTAAAATGACATTTTCTGACTTATGACTGATGTACACAATGGTGCCCTAAAAAATCATTGTGCCCTAAAAAACTAATGCATCAAAACATGCTGAGATGTTCAGTCATTTCAGATCCACCTGGACATGTGGTTTTTGATATGTTATGATATTTTATCTAATTTATATTGATTTTATTTTAGCATGCCTTTTGTTGAAAGAGCTTAGAGGACAAAATTGTGCAGGTTGTCTTTGAGGATGTTTTACATGAACCAATTTTTTTTTCATTTATTTCAGAGCCTGGGCAAGAGTAATAAACTAGACTTCCAAGTACAGCTACCGAGTAGTTTTAATCAAGATTGAAAATTTAGAAGAAAATGGAAAACAGCTTGGTAACTTTCTGTTCAGGCACAACCTGACCCTCAGACATATGGGCCTTGTGGACTTTGGAGCTAAATCATATCATAAGCAGGTGACCTCAGCATGCCAAAAATGTGTTATGACGATAAAAGCAAGGAGGGAGAGTCAAGGAGAAAATCTAAAGCAGGAGACCGGCTATGACAATGCGAAGTCTGAACCCTAACCAAGACTAAGTCTGATGCATATTTGGAAATTGAGTGAGATTAGCAGCGATAGAAGCAAATTTTGTCTCGTAACTGGCATTAAAAACAAGCATTACAGAAGCAAACTGCGAAAACAGGCTTTAGACTAATCAGTTATCCTTTTAGAATGATTGATTGCTGAAGGGTTTTAGAGTTCTCAATCAGTAAACCTATGTGCAAATACCTATTGCTGCTTTGGTTCTCCCGGCTTTCTTCAGCTACATATTATACCATGTAGCTTGTGGACACTAGAATTAGAGCAAAACTTATCCAAATGGTCAAGATTCATTGTCACGATAAATAGATTTGAGAGAGCATGTGACCACAGGGCCTTCTCCCTACTCACCTTTCACTTCTCGCTCTCTCTCTTATTTCTTGAATGTGCACATAAACATGCCCCTTTGCTTTTGAAAACAGCAAGTACCCAATGACTCACTGGCTGAAGGCCTAGATTAATTTGCTTCTGCGCTCTACTTAATCTGGCCCCTACGCTGTGAATCCTTTGAACTGATTTGCTGTGATTGCAAGGCTAGTCCTGGGAGCTTTTTAGAAGCTGCTAAAATGTGCAAGAGAGGTGGGTGAAGAGCGAGAAAGTAGACTGGAAAGATAAGCAGATGGCCAGTACTTTGCACTATTTAGCTTTGAAGGCTGTCAGTTGGGTACCACTACCACCCCCC